>VDFB02119344.1:0-68802 GCA_007258455.2 Sequoia sempervirens | reverse complement strand
GTTAATCAAGAAAAGCCTCATAATGGTGTATATTTAGCTGAGGCTGCTTTATCAAGGTGGTGAAGGCTCCATAAAATGAGTCAACATTCTAAGTTAGATTGTCAAGAGTTCCAAACAAAAGCCTCAATCTTTCAGTATGAAGTGGAGAATAATGAAGATAGTCAGGAAATGGTACCATCTATCCCCTATGATTCATCAGTGTTGGTACTAAATCATGCTCCTTTTCCACTAAGTAAAAAGAATGCACCTGAAGAGGAATCTGACCAGTTGGAGGAAGAGGTAGACCAAGTATGCAATGGAGATGAAATTACACAGTTATTTGATGAGAATTCAGTAAATGAAAATGGCCCTAGGGATGAAGAAGAGGCTTATGTTGAAGAAGTACAAACCTTTCAGAGACCTGTCAAGAAGTATGACTTGAGGGAATTGTCCCATAGACGTCCACAGGCGGGAGGTCCCTTCACTACTTCCATTCCACCGAACAATTTCAATACGCCTCTAGATCCTAATGCTAGCAATAATCCATCACTGCCTCAAGTGTCTAGGCAATATTTATCTCAAGATCAAGGGCATACTGATGTGCCAAAAGGGAGAAGTGCTGAGGAAAACAAGGACAAGGTGATGGAATACCCAAAGGAGACCCCTGCTGATCTAAGTGAGGAACAATTGGCCCTGTATGTTGCTGAAGAACTCATAAAATTAAAGGTAAGTCTATCTGCATTTGAGTTATTGAGAGTCCCAACCATTAGGAATTTAGTTCTAGGAGCTTATAATGCAAATTCCATGTCACAAGATAAATTAGTTAGCGAAAGTGTCAATAGAGCATCTAGTTCTCAATCAGTAGGAAGGAAAAATTAGAGTCATAATCAAGTCCACATGCCTCTTGGAGATAAGGGAAAAGAGAAGGAAAAAACTCAGGTTGCTCAAATGGATACTCCCTTGACTTGCTTTCAAGGGAATACAGAAACTCCTCCATTCCTAATTTTTGTTTGTATATTCGGTAAGAAATTGCTTAATTGTTTGCTGGATTCTAGTGCTTCAACCAATGTAATGCCCTTTGGTGTCTATAGAGCTATGGGTATTACTCCTGCTAATTCCCAAAAGAAAGTTACATAATTGGATATGACTGAAGTCAATGTTGTAGGGGAGCTAAATATGATTCATATGTAGGTTGCTTTTGATCCTAGAATTCAACATGTTATTAATATTCAAGTGGTTGATATACCTGATGCATATGGCCTAATATTGGGAAGAGACTTTACCAGGGCCTTCAATGGTTATGTCTCGACTGGTCACTCTCACATGCGGCTTCCTTGGAAGGGAGTGGCAAACCAAATCAGAATTGAAAGAGAACCCAAAATGAAATACATGATCACAGAATACTAGAATACCTCCAATGAAATTATGATATCAAAAATAAGTATGGGTAATTATGTGCTTACAACCCCTTTTGAGGAGTCAGATGTAGAGGAAGTTCTAATGTTCCACACAAAATATGTTGACCTTATAGCAGAATCAAGTGGTACTTAAGCCTTAGTGGAAAAAGTTGAAAGCAATGACGATCTGAAAGATAGTCAGCTGGGTTTCCTAGATAGTTTTCAAGAATTCATTCAGAAGTGCATTGAAGATCAGGTCTAGTTGGGTAGAGGACTGAACTTTGGAGAACTAATCTTGTCTAATTGGTACAACGTGCATAATTCCTCCCATTTAGAATCAGAATGTTGCTTATGTTAGGCTACAATGGAACAAATATAGAAGTATATCAACCCCACTCTAGCATTCAAAATTAATATCTAGAGTTTCCAAGAGGATCGCAAAGGGAAAAGAGTAATGCTTTCTGAAGAACCATGCAACAAAAACAGTACAAGAGATATTTCAAAGAAATCTGTAGTTGTTGGTTGTTGGACTTTAAGATTTGATGGATCCAAATCAAAGCAAGGAGCTGGGGAAAGATTTGAGCTAGTTAGTCCAAGAGGTAAGACATTCTTTGCTGCTCATAGACTTCAATTTCATTGTAGAAATAACGTAGAAAAATATGAGGCTTTGGTTCATGGGCTATTAATGGCATTAAAGAAAAAGGTTAAGATCTTGCAAGTCTTTGGAGATTCTGAGCTAGTGGTTAAACAAGTTAGGAGACAATACTCTTGTCATGACAGAAGAATGACCAACTATAGACACAGAGTATGGGATCTTGTTGAAGGATTTGATGCCTTCAATATTCAGTTGATTCCATGATGTAAGAACCAGACATCTGAATCCCTTGCCTAGGAAGCTAGTACATTGCAACCTCTATCTCTTTCTAGATTAAGGAATTTTACAGTGGAACTGACCCTAGTACCTTCAGTACCAAACAACATCACCAACTTCCAAGTGTTTGAAGACGACAAGCATATCTTAGATTTTATTACAAATATAGATGTCTTTGCTTATGAAATTATTGATGAAACTGAACTCCAAGAAGCAGAGATGGATTTGGAAGGAGTAATTAATTTGAAGACCAACACTATTCCCAGAGGAATGGTGCTATTAGAAAGGATCTTTGATTGGGACAAGGTCAGGGATCAGGAACAGGATGCCAAAAAAGAGTCCATCAGTGGACAGTGTGACAAGTATAATACGGGGACTCAGGATGATGTCAAAAATGTCTTCATTGGTAAAGTATGCACCCCAGAAGAAAGGAAAGGAATAATCGATGTGTTACATGAATATCCAGATGTGATAGCCTAGAGTTATGAAGACTTACAAACCTATGACACATTGATCATAACTCATACTATCCATCTCAATCCAGGAGTGAAACCTTTCAGACAGATGCAAAGGCCAATTAACGCTCTACTAGAACCCATAATACAAAAGGAGGTGCAGAAGTTACTATCTACCAGAATCACATTTCTAGTACAACATTCAACTTGGGTTAAAAACCTGATTCCAGTCAGGAAGAAAAATGGGGAAATCGGGCTAGGTGTAGATTTCAGGAACCTCAACAGGGCCTTAGAAAAGGATAATTATATAGTACCCTCATTGGATGAGGTACTCCAGATTGTCAATAAATCTCAGATGATGTCTTTCTTAGATGGTTATTCAAGGTACAATCAGGTTATGGTGCAATATGAAGACAAACATAAGACCACTTTCACCACCAAGTGGGGCACTTTTTCCTAAAGGAGAATTCCCTTTGGCTTGATTAATGTTGGAGCCACATTCCAAAGAGCCATGGAAATTTCCTTTAAAAATATAATTGGTAAGTGCATAATCATTTATATGGACGATCTGACAATCTTTTCCAAGAAGAGACGTGATCATATCTTAGACTTGTGCAAGGTGTTTCAGAAATGCATAGAGTTTGGTATATCTCTCAATCCAAAGAAATGCATCTTTGGAGTTATAGAGGGTAAATTGTTGGGGCATATTATCTTTGAGAAAGGAATTTCCATTGATCCAGAATGAATAGAAGCCATACTCAAGATCCCACCACCTGCTAGCAAGAAAGAAATGAAATCATTCTTTGGCAAGATTAACTTTGTGAGGAAGTTTACCACTGGATTCACAGAAATACTCAAGCCACTGAATGCATTGCTGAAGTAGGAGGCCAAGGTTGAGTGGAATGCAGAAGCAAAGGAAGAATTTGTAGAGATAAAAAGGGCTATTGTTGAAGCTCCAGTTTTGGTGAGTCCAGACTATGCTAAGCCATTCTATATATATTTGTTTGCTTTTGATCACTCTTGTACTGCTATGTTGACTCAAAAATCTAATCAAGGAAATGAACATCCCATAGCATTCATGAGTGCAGCATTGAAGGATGCAGAGCTGAGGTACCCAAGTGTGGAAAATTAGGCCTATGCCTTAGAGTTGTAAAGAAGTTTAGACACTATATCCTAAGAAACAAGGTTTTTTCTATAGTTCTTGATCCTGTAGTCAAGTTGTTATTGATGCAAAATGAGCTAGGAGAGCGTAGAGCTAAGTGGGTAACTATGTTACAAGAGTATGACATTGAGATTCAACCCATGAAGCTAGTAAGAGGGCAGGGACTTACAAAGATAATGGCGGAAATAGGCCCTGATCTTACAGCTCAGAATTACAATTTATAGGATGTTTCTCCTAGCGAGTGGTATGATGACATCGTTCACTATCTCTTGACTCAGGGATGCCTTGATCATCTGAATGTAGTTCAAAGAAGGGAATTGTGCTTAAAAGGTGGCAGTTTCATGCTGAAAGGAGTTGTTCTATATAAGAAAAATCATGAGGGTGTTTACTTAAGGTGCCTAGGAAAGGCAGAATCTGAAAGAGTGATGTTGAAATTTCATGACAAATATGGTACAGGCTATGGATCAACACCTTCTACAACACACTAGATTCTGAGTGCTCATTACTATTGGCCAATAGTGTTCAAGGACACACACAACCATGTAAGAACTTGTCATGTGTGTTAGACTGCATCGACTAAAGAGAAGTATGCATCACTCCCACTCCAACCCATCTTTGAGGTAAAACCTTTCACACAATGGGGGATGGACTTCATAGGTCCAATCAATCCGCCTTCCTCTACAGGTCACAGGTATATCCTTACTGTCACTGATTATTTTACAAGATGGACTGAGGCTCTTGCTTGCAAGCAATGTAGTTCTGAGGTGGTAATTAATTTCGGTGAATCAGGTATTATCAATCATTTTGGATGTCCTATGTCTTTCATTTGTGATAATGGTCCTACATTTTCATCATTGAAGTTTTCTAATTGGGCCTTTGATCATGGGATTGTCATTAAGTTTGCATCCAATTATTACCCTCAGGGTCATGGTTTGGCTGAGTCATCCAATAAAAATCTCCTAACTGTTATTCACAAACTGTTAGAAAGAAATATGAAGGATTGGCACACTCAACTTAGATTTTCTCTCTGGGCAGATCGTACAAGACATAAGAATTCCATAGGAATATCCCCTTACCACCTGGTTTATGGATTAGAGCCTGTGTTTCCTATTTAGTTAAAAATCCCCACCTTATAGTTCATTAATAAATATTATGATGAGGAGGATAAGCGTGAGGCCAGACTTGTTGAGTTACACCTTGAGGAAAAAAGAGATGAAGCCCTGGAGAATTTTTCCAAACATCAGGGGATAGTAAAAAGGTGGTTTGATAAAAGAGCCAAGATAAAAACTTTTAGGATTTATGACTTGGTTCTTTACTAGGATAAAGACCATGACCATAAGGGGAAGCATGGAAAATTTGATAAACTTTGGCTTGGCCCTTACCAGATTTTAGAGATCCTAGGTGATAATGCTTTCCATTTGAAAACTCTCTATGGAGAGGATATCCCACTGCCTGACAATGGGCATTATCTGAAGCATTATTTCCAATCTTGAGTTGTTTTTAGCTCTTTTCCTATACATAGTTAGATTAGGTTTCCTTTCTATTTTGTTTGCTTTGATTTGCTTCAGTTAGAGTAGGTTTCCATTTTTGCTTTGCTTTTGTTGCTTTGGGTTAGTGTAGGTTTTCTTTTGGTTTGCTTTGTTTTTGCTCTGCTCTTGCTTTGGAGGTTTTCCTATTTTCTCTTGGATGTGTTGCACTTGCATGGAAAATATATCATTATTTGGGACTGTTCTAAGTATTTTATTGGTGGACTTTAGTCTTGTGTCTTGAAAGGATGGTTGAAATCTTTGTTATCTTCAAGCAGTCTAAATGTTTGATTTATGGAAGATGGGTCACTGGTCCTGATTTGAATTTGAAGTATTCTAAAATCTTATACCTTTCATATATCTTAAGAATCCTGATGTTTCTGTAGGATCCTTGTGAAGTTTTATCAGGTGAAAAATCCTATTTTTGCTTCAAGGCCACTGTGGTTCTTAGCCCTGAGTGTGAACTTCATTGTTCACATGTTGAAATAAAAAGTGACATAGAAAAGAAATATCAAAAGAAAGAAAAAGATAAAATATTGAAAATCAAATGAATTCAATCTATCAGCGGTATCTGAATATCTCTATCGAGGCTATAGATGCATGATTGGCAATAGAGCTATGTTTGGGAGAGTCAAAGTGATAACCTCATCGGGGCTATAGATGCCTGACTAGCAGCGAGGCTCTATCCAGGTTGCTTTTGAAGTTAGAATCTTTACGTAGCTTGTCCTGACTAAACTTGGTTTCTACAGTAGCTTAAGGAGGAAATTGAACTCATATGCACACACTTGGATTTTCAGATTATGAAAGGTTTGGTCTACCCTTTGGTTCTGATTCCTTGATCTTTGCATTTTGATTTGTTTGTCTGATAGTGAGACTAAAACTAGAGATTCTGAGTTTTGGATTCCTGTTCATCATCAAATGCTCTAGAGCATTTCCCAGCAGAGTCACCATTTGTTGTGCAGTTTTCACACACACGCCCTGCTTGGAAGCAGGGACCCTCTTTTGCTTTGGTTTTTCGTGTCTTGGTCCTTTGATTTTGAGGATTTATCTTTCTTTGGCATGTGCTTAAATGTTTATTTTGATTTCCTAAGTGATTCCCCTAAGTTATTCTTTGAAAATCTTAGTTTCTAGGTGAATTTCAGGTTTTTTCCCTAATTCAGGATTTTCCACCCGGGTCGGATTTTCCCGGATCCTGCTCAAATTCTGACTGAATGCTGTGGTTCAGAGATTTTCATTCTTCATGGAATTCTGTGTGGGCCAGATATTTCTAAATTATGTCCTATCATCGGATTCCCAGATTTTCCTGGCTGTCTTGTTGGTGGCGTTAATGTCATTTGTACAATTGGCGAGGGATGTATTTAACCATTCTCTAATGACTTTTATGCCATTATGCTTTATTGTTTGTCATCGATTAAGTTGTGGCATGCATTCTTGGAGTATCAGATTTGATTTTGGGCAACTGATTGCAAATTATTCGATTTGGTGAAGACTTCCTGTGCATTTCATTGCTGTTCTTTGTTGGTCACCATTAAACTGGTATTTGCTGCCTCATTCAATTTCTGTTGCGTCAAATGGTATGTATTCGATTGCCCTACTTTTGATTGATGAATGGGGATAGTGCTTTGATGTTATAGAGTTTATTGGGGTCCGAATTCTTGAATTTTAGATCATTTAATGGCTAGGGTTGCATAAAATTGTTTGATTTATAGTCTTCCAAGTGATTTATGAGCTTGTTTGTTTCTTTGTATTATGAGGAGTCTTGCTTGAGACTCGTGATTTCCCCTAGTAAAGACTTAGCAGTTGAAATGATTGAGTCTTGAGCTTGCTTGTGCGTCAATGGAGGCCCTGTCGGGTTCGACTTAGGGCATCACCATTTAACTTTAGTATGCATTCGAATTGGCCTAGAATTCTAAGAAAACTTATGGAAGGCCCATATCAAACTCAGCACAGGCCTAGATTATTGAAATTAATGATCGATCCATTAGTCTAAGTGAAATTTTCATTTAGTGTTGAAGTTCGGGTTTCGTCCTTAGTTCGAGATTTTCTAGCTTTGGCAGATTTTCCCGATCCCCTTCATTTTCTCAGAATTCGCATACTCTCAGAGTTTTACCTTATCTATGGATTTCCTTCAGATCTGGATTTTCCTGAAATCCTTGGTTCCATGTTTTTTTTGAATTTTGCAAAGTGTCTCCTTCACGAAAATTCATCTTTGGTTGATTTTCCCAGAATTTGATGAAATACGAAGGAATATAGAATAGCATGATTTGTTAATGAGTGGTGGTACATTTTATGATTAGTTTATGCTATTTTGAAATTTCCTATGTTGTTTATCGATTGATAATGATTATATTGAGTTGCTAATAGGTGCTTTCATGTTCATTTCACTAGAATCTGTCTGGCCCAAAATTCTTTGAAATTCCTCCTTGGTTTGGATTCTGCGGATGGTCTTGAAACCCAAATTTTAATGTGATCATTTTATTTGAGATTTTATGATACATTGCTTATATGGGATCCATTTTAATGATGATTTTGATTGATTATCATTTGTTTCCTATGGTTTTTTCTATGGTTTCTTTGACAAGTGCAGGCTGAATCTAGCAAGGTAACAACTAGAAAGGATAAGGGTGACATGGTGGGATCCTCCATATCTAAAGTAGAAATAATTAAGATGGACATCAGGAACAAGATCCCGAAGAGTAAGATCATATTGGACTATGGGACTATGAGGAGTTCAAGGGCAGAATGGCAGCACATGATCTTTTTCTGGTGGCTTAGAGAATGTTAGAATTAAGATCAGTGCATGTAGCTGGTTTCCCCTCTACAACACAGTGTTATGAGTTGGTCCTTGAGTGTTCCAGGCATTATGGCAGTGATACACAGAAAATAATTGGTCCTTAAGGGAGGATTGTGGAAAATTTGAATCTTGTCTCTATAGCTCAGACTTTTGATATTCCAAATAGGTCTCATGTGGTGGCGTTCAACATGGAAGCAGCCAAGGAGTACTATGAAGAACAAACTGTTAAATCTCAGCAGCTCATCAATTCCTAATTGGAGAAGCCCAAGTGTCATTATTCCAAATTTCCTAAATAGTTATTCTGGGAAAAATTCAAGAAGAAATATTATGATTCCATCACTCTTCTTAGCAGGATGTTTGGATTAAAAGATGCTGGCATGTTTGAGAATTGGATGTGTCATGTTATTGTGAGGATGGAACAGGAGAAGACTGACTATCATTGGGTAGGTGTCATATGTAGAGTGATTCATGAGAAATTTTCCAATGTGCTACAAACCAAGACCTTCACAATGACCTTGTACTTAGTCTATGCTCTTGCAAGATTTCATCCATACAAGGGATTAAGTACCAAGGGTTTCTTTGGGCAGGATGTTATTTATGAGGTGTACCCTCAATTACACTTGGGAAGCTTGAACTATAGGAGGGTGAATGATGCATTAATCATGCATATTACCATATTTCTTCAGGGAGTAGAACACACAAGAATTTCTAACCAAGCCAAGGAGCTCATCAAGAAATATGGTGCTTGGTTCATTCAATTCCCATCCTTGTCATATATTTGGGTTGATGGTTGTTAGAGGGCTCCATATAGGGTTCCAAGGTATCCCACTGATCATATCATACTTCTGGAGGTCACTCGACAGATATGTGACTTTGATGCTATTTTCAAAAGGGACAAGCATAGGACTGGTTTTGGTGGAGACTTCCCTTTGAGGATAGGTACTGGAGAGGCATGTCCTTCCATTATTTCAGCCTAGGCTTCAGAAGAGGAGATGAGTACTCTTGGTTTATCTTTCCATTCCAAGAGGTCTAGATTTGATATCATAGGTGAATCCAAAAAGAAGGCCAGTAGAGAGTATAGCCACAAGGTTGATCTAGAAGACTACTGGGCCAATTGTAGTGATGAATATGAGGTAAGGAAGAATAATTTTTCCCAGCTTCTAGTTGAATCAGTCCCTTTATATAATGTGAAGGCAGTTCCTGATCAACTCGAAGATGATGGGGATCTGATTTAGGGCCATGCTTATGAGGCAGTTAAGGATAGGTCGATTGGTGATGTGGATTGGCTAGAGGAAGAAAAGATAGAATTAAAATAGTTAATGGATCCAATCACCAAGTTTTCCAAAATGTGGCTAAAGCATAAAATGTGGGAGTTGGAAAATGAAGGTGTACAATGCACCTATGATTTGATGGGAGATTTGGACCCTCACTCCACTTCTGAGGAATCAAATGAGCAAGATCCTAAAGGAAAAGGTAAGGTGGATTCCCCTTTTAAAATCAAGATTAAAGGTGTTCAAGGGGAGGAAGCCCAAGAAATAGAAAAATAGAGGAATCCCATTACCAAGAAAAGGGGGCATACTTCAAGGACTAAGAAGTTTGAAAAGAAAGAAACTGAAAAGCAGAGTCCTGAAGTTGATGTTCCTATGCCTAAAAGAAGGAGAATTGTGAGATTATCACAAAAGGTAGGTTCCAAGGATGGAGTAAAAGGGGGTCCACCTATGGTAAATGTAGAGAGTTTAGGAGAAAAGATACAGGTATATACAAGGAAGTCAAGGACTCCTTCTCCTAAGGATAGTGTGCCCAAAGCAGATCCTCTTGCAATTAATTCTCATGAGGGGTAGCATGATGGTGTCCTTGAAGCCCAAAATGATGAATTAGGTGAATCCAAGGAAGCTGAAGATCATCCAGACACTGAGGGAGAATAATTTTATGAGGGTGAGCTTTATAGCGCAGAGGAGGCAAATTGATGATACTCTAGTTGGTGTTTACAATGGCTGCATTGCTTTCTTTGAGATAATGACAGGGAGGAGGAAAATTGCATCCAAGCATTTGAGCTTAGAACAACTAAGGAAGTGGTGGCATGAGGTTTATGTTCCAGTCAGCAATGATCCTGTTTCTAAGCACCAATTGGATGATGCGGCCACTTACATTGTTGTGATTGATAAATATCTAACATACAAGGTAGATTGGGATAAATCGATGGAGCAATCCAAAGAAAATATTGCATTAATTGAAAGCCGACTAAAGATTTTTCCTTTGCCACCCACTAACAACCTTGACAAGGTTCTTTTGAAGGTACATGAGATGATTGATTAGAATAAAGATAAAGGGGAAAGCTAGTTAATGATTGGGCTACATCGAGATTTGTGCTTCCTTATTATTTTGCTTACATTGGTTTGAGTTGCATTGAAGATCCCAGGCCAGCCTGGATGAAGTTCATGCATTTAATAAATATTTTATCTTATTTTAATTTCTCTTGGGCAACTTATTGTGGCTAATTATTATTGTAAAACCCTAACTAGGCCAACATGTTTTGGGGGTTTTTTTATAAATGTGGCATTTTGCCTCATTTGTAAGGGTTAAGTATAGACATAGGAAAATAGAAAGATAGTTGATAATAGAGTGAATTAAGTAGACCAAGAGTTAGAAAGTAATTGTTCTCAAGCAAATATTGTAACAAAAAGCTAGAATTGTCGCTATAGTGGATAATTTGATGCAAGTAATGACATTGTGATTTGGTGCCATAGTTGCATTTTTTCTTATCTTGCATGGTTCTCGTTATTCTATCTTTAGAATTGCTTTGAGGAAATTTGATAGTTTGATATTTAGAGTTATATTTGATTCAATGATGTTTATGGTTTGATATTTGAAGTGTTGCAGCAATCCCTAGTCCATACTTTTTGCAGCCAATTGATTGTTAGTTGCTTTGTAAAGTTAGCCTGGACTTTATATTCATTGTGCTTAGTTCAATTGTGAGGGTTTATTCATTTCAAATGCAATAGGGTTGTCTAAATGAATGTTCATGATCTGAAAATATTAACACCTTAGAAGATTGCACTATTTCTATAAGATTATAGAAACATCTACGTCAAGTAGAAATTGATTTTTTGAGGGATTGGTCCATTTTGAGTGTTTATCATTTGCATTGTTAATCTTAGGAGTAGTTAAATCTAGAAATCTCTCTAAAACCCTTATCTTTTGTTATTTATTTTGTAATTGGGTTAGATATAGGATTGAAGTATCATTACATTGCTAGATCTGATAAATTGAAGATTTAGTATTTTGCTTGTAGTAAGGTCCCATTGTGATTACCAACATTTTCACATTTATCACTGAGTTGTTTATGCATTGTCAAGACCTGACATTAGAGACCTTGGGCTTATCTCTTGAGGTTTGCTGATAGAGATTTACCTTTCAAGAGAGATAGGATATTGCATCTTGTTTGAGTTGTTGTTGTGTAGAAAACATCATCAACAGGGCCCATCACCGTGAACCTCTGTCGACAGTTCTCCATCAAAATTTTCCAAACTAGAATGACGAAACTTGGCCTTCATTGTGGATTCTCGGGCTCGAACCTCTGGAATTCCATGTCTAAAACTCCGTGAAGGTTTCACCAATTCCAAATGGCAAAGTGACCCCATCCGCCCGAGCTCCAGGACCTGGTTTGCTTCTCGCCGTTCGGCGATAAACTCTCAAACGAACCAATCTATCATCCCACCGGGTCCTGGTCAGTGGACTTCCATGGCAGCTTTTCCATTTCAAATGGCTGACCACTGACATCCTCCCACTTCCCACATCCCAACCTACCTTTTTCTACAAAGATAAAAACATCGAACTTTGGTGTCCTTGCACTCGCTAGGCTCCACCATTCGGGATTCCATCTAGCCTTTACTGGTCTAGAAGGGGAAAAATGGTCATAGCTTTATGGGCCTTGGGATCTAACAATCCGATTTCCTTCAGAAAACCTTAACGCAGGAAGCTATCGGTTGAACACTCCTTCAGGTCCAATCCTCCGGGCCGCTCCATCCAAGTTTCCATTTCCAGATTTCTGTTCCAAAATGACGAAACATCGATGACTTTTTGCCTCTCCAAGCCTGAACCACCTACCATCCTTTAGCTTTCCGGGTCCTGGACCCTGGAGTTCTGACCTTGAAACTCCATCTTCCCCAGGCCATTGGAGACAGCGAACCCATGACAACTTTTTGAGCATGAACCTCCGGGGGCCCCAAAAGTGACCTAAATGACCCCAAATTTGAAAACTAACCTCGACCCATGTGTTCAAATTTAGCCCTCTGACGTAAGCCTTTGAAACCATTAAAGTGTGAGGATGGAAGAAACCACCCAAATTTCCCCAGCCTATTCACCCTTTCAAAATAGCATTCCTGCCAAGGAATACTACCCCTCTAGGCCCAGATTGTTCGAAATCCATTAAAAAGCGATTAACGATATCTAAAAGGAAAAGATTTAGCTTTATTAGTCATATGATGTCTACTTTGATTTAGTTCATGGGATTTTGGCTAGCGATAATGTTTCAAAAGGTTGTACTCATTCTGTCCATGCTTGCAGGATATATGGAATTGGGTGCAGGACCCTTGGGGGGAACTACAGAGAAGGACAAAGGAAATAAATCAAGCAACACTCCTCATGGGAAGGAGGATAAAGACCAGATGAATTTCCAATTCTAGGGTGAACCTCTACGATCAAAAATCACCACGAACTGGAAGGAGATCACAAACACCAATATTGGCCATGTCGATATTGATGAATTTAAGCGAAGGGTCAGAATTCACCCAAAGAACGATAATGCCAGATTAATCACACAAAGTGGAATCACAAAAGTTGCAGGCTTCCCCCCATCTCTCATTGCTTTTGAGCTCTTCATGGCCTATTGACAAGCCTACCAGCCCGAGACAAGGACCATCGTTGACAGAGATGGGATATTCTCGCTGACATGTCAGCCTAGGGAATCATGAAAACTTTCCACATTCCTACCTTTGAGGAAATGGAAGTTTGCACGATGGAAGAGGGAAAGGAGACTTGGAATAAAGACCCGATGGATTCCAAAAGGTTGATAAACTAGTTTTGGCTTAAGGAGAAAAGGGGAAGTGTTGCAAAGGTCCCTCAGGAACTCTTTCACAGTGATTTCCATGAAGACTATCAGGACTTAGTGACCATGCTGAGCCAGGTAATAGGCCTTCCTTCTGTCACATTTTTTTAGGAAAGGATGGTGTACTTCATTGAACAAATCATCTGTGGGAATGAATATGTCACCATGAAAGCCTCATTCTACTGGGGAGACATTATTAGCAACTGCTTCCATGAGTAGTTTATGAATGTGAGAAAGAGCTCCAAATTCTACATGACCTCCTATCCGGTCTATTCACTGGTAGAGAAAAGGTAGTATAGAAGACTATTTGTGGCACCTGAAGAGGAGCTAGGCCATAAGTTGAAAGCCTATGACTAATATCCCTAGCTCCAATTTAGGAACTTTAAGAAGGAATATTACAGGGTCAATGACACCTTCATTGGTCACATCATCCAATTACTTGGAGGGGATTTTGAGAGGAGAGTCTCTCATAGCACACAGGAATTCCTAAAATAGTATGCCTTCTTGTTTATTTAGTTCCCCAAGTTCACCTACATTCACGCCCAAGGTTTCACTGAAAGGCCGAACAAGCTACCCCGATACCCCAATTACCGAATCATACTACTGGAACTCTCCCGGTAGCTACAACATGTGCACACCATCCTCAGCAACAAAAATCTATAGGAATCTCTTATCCCTTGACCTTTGGTCAAGGCATGTATAAATTGAAAACTTCCCAGTGTGTTGGGAACTCAGAAAAGGAATTGGCAGATTACCACTTCTGACTACACACTACTCGCCCACGGATGGACCCATATGGGCATGTGAGAAAAGCGTTGGGACTATAGTATGCCCACTTGCATAATGTTGAGGATTTTTGGGTAAACTTCCAGGATGACAAAGAGGTGCGTGCCAAGAACTACATAAGCATGATTGCATACTTTGTAAGAAGGGTGCAACTGTTCCCTATACCGGATCAAGTTGAGGAAGATGAAAGCACAGTTATGGATCATAGGTAAAATGCAGTCTCCAACTTACCACTACCCGCAATTGATTGGGATGAGCAGGAGGTCGATGACCTCGATATTATAACCAAACCCATCATGGCCCAGACTGAAGAATGGGTTAAAAGACAAGTGGCCCAGCTAAAGTAACAAGGAATGGTCCTAACATATGAAGGGCTAAAGAGTGAGCCCAGTACCACCAAAGATGTCACCACCACAACTTCAACAGGCGGGACATCCAAGTATCCTCTGAGAATCCCAAGCGAATAGAGGGCACCATGGAGCAACTTGTAATCCAAGAAGATGAGGAAGAAAGGATAGATAAGCTAGAACCTCTTCCGACTCCCCCTATCTCGACTGCCCCATCATCTGTCTCCCTAGCCATGGTCACCACGTCCTCGCCGATAGAAGATATCTTAGTCCATCTTTCCCCTTCACCTTCGGCCGAGCCCGTAATAGTGATTTACTCCTCCTCTGCTACAACTACTCCACCTTCCTCTACCACCATGTTGCCTACTACATCACTCCCATGAGCCACAGTAACAACACTATTGCTCGCTCCCACATTGCCTAAGGCTTTCTCAAAACACATGCAAAATCTCCCTTCTGAGCTCTCCCAAATCTTTAGGGACCCCACCCTTTAGGCTCCCTTAGTGCAAGTCCTCGCTACCGCTAAGCCTTTGCAACCTCCAATAAGACCACCAAAGTGGAGGCCACAATGTTAATCTCCAAGGAGTGGGAGAGACGGGAACAAGAAGCCTCAAAGCCAATTGAAGAGGAGGCCGACGAGTACCATGAACAATCAGAGTATGAACATCAACAAATTGAAAGGGTGGCCTACAAAGAGGAAGGAACTGGATCTTCTAAAAGTGGAGATTAGGAGGATGCCAGTGATAAGGTCATCATACAAACCTTCGATGAAAATATTGAAGAAGAGATGGCCCGACAGCTGAAACGTGATGAAGAAGAGACAGAAAGGTCACCTTCCAAGAAGGAACAGGAGGGCGATAGGACATTAGAAAATGTAGAAATCCCTACAGGGAAAAACAACTGGAGATTGTGCCACCTCCTATAGGAGAAGAAAATAAAGAAGAAGACCAACTCAAGGAATACATGCACAAGGGTGAACAGATCGAGGAAATAAAGGAAAAGGAAATCGAGGTAGAAGGAATTCCCCAAGGGAAATTGATTACTAAACCTCTCGTAAAATGCCTCACATTCATCCTAGATTCTGATAAGGAAGAGGGAGACAACACCAAAATGAAAGGTGCACAAACCGAAGTCTGAACGGGGCAACGCGAAAGTGATCAAGAGCCACGAAAAGGAGATTTTTCCATGCCCGAGTGGTTGGAAAGGTAGCTTGAGAAGAAGACTCCTACTCCTAAGGATCTAAGAGTGAGGCTAGAAGCTATCCTAGCTTGAGCACAAATCTCAACCAGAAAGGAGAAGAAGCCTAAAGTTAGATCCAAGATAATAATGGATGCTTTCAGGTCTCGAACTGCATAGAACAAACACCCGTGGTAGGCTAGGCAAGTGTAAGCTATAACATTTCCACCATCAACTTGGGGACTGCTATAGGGTTGCCATTTTTTTCTTATATCAATATGTAAACTTTTAACATGTTGAGTACCTTTTGTGTAATGGCTAACACCTAGAAAATCAAGAGAAAAATATCCACAATTTTTTTTAATTTAGAGTTACACGCATCAATTTAAATCTAATTAAATTACATCTGCTAGAAATGGAAACCCTTCAATCTATAGTTTTTAAAAATGTGGAATGCAAATATAAGCCATCCATCATTTTTTGACATTTTCTCAGTTGTTTTCTATCATTTCTTTGCCTGCTTTCCCGACGCTATTGGTTTCTAGTCATCCAAACTCTTCCTAGTTAAAATGAAAATTACGATAGATTAGGTTTTAACATTATGATATCCTTCACCTTACGTAATTAAGTATATATTAGCATAAATACACTTAGTTTCCTGTATTTTTTCTTATTGGCTATTAATTATCATAGCTTGGTCAGGAACACTTTTGGGTTGTTTAGTGACCGGTTCACCTGTGAATCTCCTCTTTGAGTGAGTGTTATAATTTGACTACACTTGCGGGGAATTTGATGTGGAAACATCATTTGCAAGCACTGCCTCTTCTTCTTCCATCCATGAGAAGAGCACATGATCAGGAGCTATATCTATTTCTTGCTCCAAGGACATTCCTTGCATTTGAGTGGTGAGTACCACATTCTCCATTTGTGGAGAGGTATATACATAACCTCTTGAATCTGGTGCAACACCTTGACTGTGTTGTTCCACCACTCTTGTAAATTTCCATGTGGACAATTTTGGGGCATATGTGCTTCATTGCAGGGGAAGCATTAAGGATTGATATCATCAACGAGATTATTTTTCCCCACTACTAGCTCTCTATTCAAAATTTGGTGAAAATTTTGTAGTGGAGTAGGAACCGACACTATCTGATTATTTGTTTGAGTCTATGGATTCATTTACATACCTCCTTGGAACTGATTTTTCTGGTAGGAAAGTCTTCTGCCTTGGTAATTTTGGAAAGCTAGGTTCATAGGCATAGACTGTTACCATTTGATACTAGTTATTTCATTTGAGAAGTTATGCAACAAATCCTTGATGTCGCTTATCTCATCTTTTGAAGGGTTAGATGTAGAAGAAATTTTCTATTGCACACTTGGATATGCATCCATGCTACAAAAAATTTGTTAGCCATTGGTAACGGGACCGATGGAGGGGTCAGGATTTTCACTAGACGGGCTCTTGCTTGTACTGTTACTAGCAGTGGCACTAGTAGGCTAGGGTTATTCACTATCTAGGATCTAGTAACAGGTCTATGGATCATACACCCACTTTAAATTTAGATACATGCAAATAAAGTCTCATTGGGCGTGCCAGAAAAAGAACTGTTGATGCCTAAAATTACTAGGCACATAGCCTTATGAGAAACTCAATTAATGGGGGGACCAATTGCGCTAAACTGAGTAACCTCCAGGTTTTAAAGAATCTGAATGTTCCATGTATTAGGGGGTGAAAAGGGAAAAGGAAGCGGATATATTAAAATAAAATAAAATCTAAGGCAATGTGCCAAGATTTAAGTAAATTGGCACGAGAAATCTTCTTTTCGAATGAGATTTGAGGGCCTGTTCAACAATCTGCATGCCCAAGAATAATAGAAAGCAAAGATAAAATTGTGAAGAAGCTAATAAAATAGCATAATATGACTTCCATATGCATTCACTAAACAAGAAGAGTACAAACATGATCTGAACAAGAAAATTATATTGAAATTATAGAAGCTTTAATGATAAACGACTCATTTCAAAAATACTAGCACAGTATAATGTTTTATCTATTAACTAAGAAACAGAGAGGTCAAAAAAATTGGCACAGTCTGTATGTCTTAATACAGTAATTAGAAAATAATACAAAGGTTGAGAGTCTTTCAGTGCTTTTCTCATGTATTTTTTAACCCTTTTTTAGAGAGATTGAGTAGTATATATAGATCCCTCCACCGCCTGAAAGCTAGGATAATAGAAAAGATTCCCTAGGCACGGGTAATGCCACTCATCACAATGATTCTCCCTAACCAAAATGGAATTATATTCCCATGAAGCAAGTGCGCCCTCATGCAAATGATGGATGTGGTCTAAAAGCGAAAGTAGTAGAAATCTCCTGAAGACATGTGTCAACCATGCAAAGAATTGGTTAGGACACGTGGCATAGAGATGGGGCTTCCCATTCATCCTTCCTTCCTTTGAGACTGAAGTCCCCATAGAGGTGACATGTGGTGTGGTCCTTGCTTCAAGCTTTGACTGTGGGGTCCACCAAAAAGGTGCCCATAGAGAATGCAAGGTGGCACATGGGTGGAGCTCAGAGAAGTAACGAAGGGAAAAGAGTTCCTAAATGCACGTGCAACTGACACGTAGAAAAAGTAGATGAAGGTGCCACCAAAAGGAGCCCATTAAAAATTTTTACTACAAAAGTCCCTACTAGAAGATGCCAGCATAGAGCCAACAAAGCAACCATCCAAAGGAAAGACTGTTGATTCGTCATCTCAAGCCAAGGTCCTCACAAACAATGGAGAAGAATCCTTTACCGAAACTAGAGGTAAGACAAAACCGAAACCCTTTTTCTTAACTCTCATTGTGGGTAAGAAATTGTTGTACAATTCTATGATTGAATCTGGTGCTAGCACCACAGTCATGCCCAAGAAAATAGGTGAAGCCTTAAGACTTAGCTATGAACCTTTAAATAGAGGGGTTATGCAGCTTGATGGGAATAAGGTTGAAACTATAGGTGTCATTAAAAATCTCCCCTTGACTCTGTTCTCCTACCCTAGTATCACAGTCCCACAAGATATCATGATCATTGACGTGTCTCCTATGTTCAGTCTTTGCTTATCCCGAGAGCTCACTGCCAAGATAGGTGGGAATCTTTCTTTAGATTGGTCAAACTTAATTCTTAGGACCAAGCATGGAGCTAAGATGAAGATAGTGTCCAAACCTTTGCATTTGAAACATGTAGTAGATGAATCCATGATAAATTTTGAGGCTACTCATACCTCTATTACTAAAGACAAGATGTATTGTACTGAGTTACTTGAGGATGAGAAGGTGACCAGAGACTAGACTGATGAAGAAGAGGTCCTCTTGAGTGAATTTATAGACATTGATCCTTTTGAAAATTATCATGCCACTGAATTAGGAACTTATGTGACCTATGATGAAGATCAAGTGATTCCAAAGGTGATGAAGGAATCTGAGGGTGGTCAAGCCTTAGAGCTGTGGACGTTGCATTTTGATGGAGCAAGATGTAAAGTTGGTACAAGAGCCTGTTGTGCAGTTTTGCACACACGCCCCACTGAAAGTAGGGTCCCTCTTTTGCTTTGGCTTTTGGTGTCTTTTGGCCTCTTGGTTTTAGTGGTTTCATCCTTTTGTGAGGTTTTGGGACCTTGGTCTTGCTTATACTGGTCTTTGCATTGAGGTCGCACCCTTGAAACTTGTGTTTTTGTTGAGGTCTAGGTTTTTGGTTGAATCTGGGACTTTCCGGTTCCCACGGATTTTCCCAGATCCTATCAGGGATCCTAGCAACGTTCATTGGTAGTTCGGGGAACTTGTGACCACCGGGACATTCCGACTGGCCCAAATTTTTTTGGAATCTATTTTGGCATCGGATTCCTGGTTTTCCTCAGGATGTTCTAGTGCTCTTGCCTTTGGTGTGACTTCAGATGGTCACCAGGACTTCTTAGCGTGATGGTTAACTCTCAGTGAACTAGATGGATTCCGCAGAAATCTGGTCCACTTGGATTTTTCCAATTGTCTGTTTGACTTCACTTGATCTTGGTCGCTTGGATTGAATGGATGGATTAAATGATAAATGATGGTTTCTTGTCACCTAATTGATGAATCTTATGATAATCATGTATTTCTTGTGTCTGTACTGATGGTTTATTCATGGAGTGATGGTTTCACCTGGATAATCCGTCTGGGTCAGATTTCCCCAAAAATCCACCTCGACTGGATTCTCTCGGACTGTCTCAATTTTTTGGATTTCTAAATTTTGATGCTTTATGATTTCTCTAATGTTCTTATCTAGATTTAAGGTTAACCTTCTGATGCAAGTGTTGTTGATAAGTATATTTTCATGAGGATCTTTGGGGAATGCAGGCCTGATCAAGTAAACAACAGCTAGAAAATCCAAGATTGACACAGGGGATCCTCATTTATTAGTGTGGAACGAGTTAGGTGGATATGAGGAGTATGATCCCTGTACGTTGGGTGGTTTATGGTCCAAGGATGTAAAAGGGGAGTGCGTGGAAGGACATATGGGCTCGTCGAGCATGGCAACAGCCGAGGGGGGGGTTTCTTAGCTTGAGAGGGAGTTAATTAGATAAATTTAGCAGTAGAGTAGAGGTAGAAGCCAGTCAATTTCTGAGCAAGTGATGTAACAGAACATAGGAATTGTTGCTGAAATTTGGTGATTCAATACAATTGTAGACATTGTGATTCTCTGGTGATCTCTTTTGTGTTGACTTATCTTGCATGGTTCTTATGATTCAATCTTTCAGACTGCTCAAGGTTATTAGATGTAGATTTAGATCTGATTCAATGATGTTCATGATTTAATGTTTGAAGTGTTTGCAGCAATCCCTAGTTCATAATTTTTACAGCTAGCTGATGGTTAGTTGTTTTGCAAAGTTATCCTGGACTAAATATACTCATTGTGCTTAGTTCGATTGTGAATATATGTTCATGATCTAAAAATCTTTAAAACCTTAGAAGATTACACTGTTTCTATAAGATTGTAGATTTATCTTGGTCAAGAAGAGATTGGTTTCATTGGGATTGGTCCATTTCAAGTGTTTATCATTTGCATTTTTAGTCTTAGAAATAGTTTAGATTTAGAAATTTCTCTGAACCCTTATCTCTTTTGCTATTATTTTGAATCTGGGTTAGTCTAGGATTGAAAGCATCACTGTATTGTTGCATTTGATGAAAATTCCCTTCTAGCATTGTTCATTTGTAAGGCCCCTTGTGATTACCAGCATTTTCACATATTATCTGAGTTGTTTGTGCATTGTCATGACCTGACACCCGAGAGACCTTGGGTGATTTTCAGTAATTTATTGTTGAAGATTACCTTTCAAGAGAGATAGGATATTGTATTCTATCTGAGTTGTTGCTGTGCAGAAAACACCATCAATAGAGCTAAGATATGTTTGACATCCCCATCTAATGAAAAGACACTCAAATCTTTTCACTTTCAATTTTAATGTTCAAACAATGAAGTTGAATATGAAGGCCTCGTGCAAGGTCTAAGCCTTGTGGAATAGATAGGTGGTAAACAAATAATGGTGTTCAAATATTCTGAGCTAATAGTCAATCAAGTCTAAGGTATCTCCACAACTAAGAATTTCCGCATGCGATTGTATAGACAGAATCTTGGACCTAATTGAAATATTTGAAGCCTTCAATATCCAAATGGTACCCAAAGAGTAGAATGCAACTGTGGATTGCATGGTGATGATAGGATCTCAATTTGACCCTGTTTCTAACTTAATTAAGAACACAAAAAATGTACGAGTGATTGTTTGACCCACAATCCCAAACAATGACTAGTGTTGGCAAGTGTTCGAAAGTGACAAACAAATTGCCTCATTTATTCAACACTCAGGAGAGTTCACCGATCATCTCCAACCAAAGATTGTAGAGGCTTATGAAGGGAAAATTACTCAACTAAGGCCCAAAAATATTTCAAAAGGACTCATCACTCTCAAAAATCTATTTGATTGTGATGATGCAAAAAATGACAAGAGGAATTTTGTAGTGGAAAAGGGCGACTATGCAGATCTTCAGGTCAGAGATGGAAGGAAGTTGATGGTCAGAAAAAATGTTTCACAACATGATAAAGATAGGCTCATGCATTTTTGTGAAAAATATAAAGGAGTAGTAGCCTAGTCATATGATGACCTCAAGGGATATGACCCCAATGTCATCCAACATACCATAGAACTGACAGAAGGGACAAAACCTATCTATTAGAAGAAAAGGCTAGTAAACCCAAAGATTGAAGCACTAATGGCATAAGAGCTGAGGAAGCTAATCCACTCCAAGATTGTCTTTTCAATCAAGCATAGTACATGGGTGTCCAACCTGGTTCTGGTCTGAAAAAAAATGAGGACATCTGCCTCTGTGTTGATTTTTGAGATCTAAATAGAGCATCCCTAAAGGACCACTACCCATTTCCTTCCATGGAATCAATTTTGAAAAAAGTGGATGGCTCGGAAATGTTTTCTTTACTGGATGATTTCTCTGGTTACAACTAGATTTGGGTCAAAGAGGAGGACCAACAAAAAACAACATTCACTACTAAGTGGGGAGTGTTTGACTATGCAAAAATGCCCTTTGGCCTCTCAAATGTGAGAGCCACCTTTCAATGAGCAATGGGAATTTCCTTTAGATA
The DNA here is from genome assembly GCA_007258455.2 of Sequoia sempervirens. Lineage (NCBI taxonomy): Eukaryota > Viridiplantae > Streptophyta > Pinopsida > Cupressales > Cupressaceae > Sequoia > Sequoia sempervirens. The sequence goes on along the minus strand of VDFB02119344.1, from coordinate 46,538 downwards.
ATCGATGAATAAGATCATCTTGATCTACTTGGATGATCTTACTATATTCTCTAAGCCAAAAGATGATCATTTTGATCATTTGGAAATGGTTTTAAAAAAATTCCAGGAGTTCGGGATATCCCTGAACCCAAAAAAATGTGTTTTTGAAGTGCCTCAAGGAAAATTATTGGGGCATGTATTGTCTAAAGATGAGGTTGCTATTGATCTAGATTGGGTGAAGGTTATCAAGGAACTTTCCCTGCCAGTAAACAAAAAGGGAGTCTAGTCCTTCCTAGAGAAGGTAAATTTTGTAAGAAAATTCATTTCAAATTTTGTAGGTTTAATTAGACCTATCACCCTGATGCTCAAGAAGGATTAGTTGTTTAAATGGACAAAAGAGGCAAGAGAATCCTTTGATAAGGCCAAGGAGGCTATTTCCTCAGCTCCTGTGCTGGTAAACCCAGACTTATCAAAGGACTTTATAATGTATGTGTTTAGTAGAAAATCTAGTATCATTACTGTTTTGACCCAAAAGGATGATGAAGGAAAGGGAGAACATCTAATATCCTTTCACTCCCAAACCTTAAAAGAATATGAGATGAAGTATAACTTTATCAAGAGGTAGGCGTTTACCATTGTTAAGGGGCTCAAAAAGTTATGACACCTCATAACTTGTAGTAAGGTGGTCATATATGTAGCGCATTCCAGTGTGTGTGAGTACATTATGGAGGGAGAAATCACCGAAAAAAGGTCCAACTGGATAACCAAGATCCTTGAATATGACATCGAGGTTAGGCCCACAAAGATTGTGTAGGGAGAGGATTATGTGAATAATTGGCATGTGATGAAGACGTGGCAGCTGAGGAGGAACAAATTGAGCTAGTTCTACTAAATGAATCTGAATCTGAAGGCTGCTAGTTGGTAGAAAAAATGAGGTTCATGCAGATTGGGAAATATCCAGCGGGCCTCCCTTCTCAGAAGAAGAGGTTTTATAGATTGCTAAACAAAGAGTATTTTCTTATTGAAGGGGTTCTCTTCAAAAGGAATTTCAATGGTGTTCTTATGTGGTGTGTAAACCAAGAGCAGGCACAAATTTTTTTGGACATATTCCATAATAATCCTATGGGTGGATATTTCTCTGCAAAGACCACTTCCATTAAAATTATGTGTGCAGGGTATTTCTAGCCTACACTGTTCAATGAATAACACTCTCTAGTCAAATCCTGCAAAGAATTCCAATTCTTCGTAGGAAGGAGAAAGAAATTTTCAATGCCTCTTAATCCAATAGTGGTTGAAGAACCCTTCATGCAATGGGGGCTTGATTTCATCAGGATGACTAATCCCACCTCTAGTTCCAGGCATAAATGGATCCTTACAGCCACAAATTATTTTACCAGATGGGTTGAGGCCATGCCCCTGAAGAATGCGACTAAGGCAGAGATTGTAAACTTCCTCAAAGAAATAGTAAAAAGGTTTGGCCCGCCTAAGACCATCATCTTTGACAATGAAAATTCCTTCATAGGTTTGAAGGTATGTCAATTTGAACTTAAGCATGGAATATTCCTAAAGACATCCTCAAATTATTACCTGCATGGAAATGGTCTGGATGAGTTGACTAATAAAAATTTAGTCTGACTTATAAAAAGAATAGGTTCAGAGCATCAGAGAGAGTGGCATAGGAACCTTAAAGCAGTGCTCTGGGTGAACTGCATAACTCCCAAGCAAGTCTTAAAGACTTCATCGTACGAGCTAGTAAACAGGATGGAAGCACTATTGCTTCTCTCTATGGAAATTCTCGCACTACAATTGCTTAAGTCTCTAGAGGTAGAAAAAAATGGAGCCATGGAGGTTTGGTTAGCTAAACTATTAGGGATGTTGGGAATAGGATGCCATTTAATTGCAATCCTAAACATATTTCATGTATCTCCTAAGTCCTTGAAAAGTGTTCCCCAACACTAGGATTAGAAAGAGATTAAATTCGAATGAAATGAACATGTAAATTGACATTTGTAATTACTCCTAAATGATAGGAACATGTGAGGGCATCCAAGAAGAATTCCTAAATAATACGAGCACATGTGGCTCTCACATTGAAAGTGAAACCCACCTTGCTTAAGTTAATTGTTTGGAGAATAGATAACACTTCAATAATGCATGTAAAGATCCTACAAGTTAGGGATTGATATTTACATGAGTGGAGTTCAGTTCAGTTCAGTTTAGTATCAGTTCAATTCAGTTCAGCTCAGTTCAGTCTAGTTATGGTTCAGTTATCTTCAGTTACATGTAGTTAGTTTTAGTTGAATACTAGTTGACTTTAGTTGACTTGAGTTGGATGACTAATGACTTCAGTTGCATGATAGATAACAGGTGGACACATTCATTTAAGTGGGGATGATCAATCATGCATATTGTTTTCATGAATTGATGAAGAGATATGTTTCTATTAACAAAGATTGTCTTGGACCCACCTTGGGCACCCAAGTTGGCATACTTGAGCTAACACCTTTTGCATGAGAAGATATTTACAAGGCTGAGTCAAGTGGTCCCATTCTTGGGCACCAAATTTGAGGAGAATATTGGAAGATATTTTCTTGACCAACGATCAGTTAGGAGTTCAGTTTGGGGTGCCTAAATTGAGGAGACTTTGGTTTTGACATCATGTTACATGATGGAACTCTACTTGCACAAAATAGGTGTAATTTTTTGAGAGCAGTTTCGTGCTCTTGTTTTGATCAACTCTTTGTATTTTACAATGCACACATAATTTTCAATTAATTGCAACAATTTGAAGAGAGTTTCATCAAAGTTTATTGTAGGTTGTGAAGAAGGATTTTTGAAGGGAAAGGAAGCATATCAATCAAGGATTGATACTATGTTATTGTAATCTTGTTCTAAGGTTAAATAATAAAATCACTATTGATTCTAGTGGTGGAGTTTTTCCTCGAAAGGATTTCTCCATGTATATGTTGTGTCACTTCTATCTTCTTGTCTCATTCTTCTAGATTCTTCTGTCTCCTTCTACAATTGGTAAAATTAATCTTAAAAAATAATCATATACAAAGAATTTGTAACAAAGAACACTTAATTAGATCTATAGTCACATAGTTTTACAAGTTTTAAGCTACATAATTTCCTCCAGTTTCAACATTTGGTATCATAGCTAACAGTTGGGTAGAGTTTGGGACACCTTTCTCTTAAAAGTTTGAAGGTTTTTTTGGTTGTAGTGGGAGATTTTACTATTGTATTATTACAGATTTGTAAAAAGAAGTGTGTTACAATGAGTTCTACTTCTCGTTTAGATATTGAAAGATTTAATGGATCTAGTTATGAGATGTGGAAAATAAAAATGGAGGATCTCCTTGAAGAGAGAGATCAATGGTTAGTTGTTTGTAATGAGAAAAAGTCACCTACAATGATGTCAGATGAGGATTGCGCTAAGCTTGATAAGAAGGCAAGAGGGGCCATAATATTATTTCTTGTTGATGTTGTTCTCTTGAATATTTCAGATGAAACCACTGCATATAAACTATGGAAGAGGATAGGTGATATCTATCAAACCAAAAGGCTTACTAATAAGTTGTATCTGGAAAGATAGTTGTATTCTTTAAAGATGAAAGATGGTGATTTTGTTGCACATCATTTAAATTCTTTTAATTTGATTCTAAGTCAGTTAGCTTATGTAGATGTAAAGCTAGAAGATGAAGATAAATGCATTTTTTTACTTTGTTCTTTACTGGAATCTTGGGAAAATCTAATTGTTGCTATCAATGGTAGTGGTGCAGATCCTAAGATGGACAATATAATTCCTACTCTTCTATCAAAGGAGATGAGGAGGAATTCTAAAACAAGATCCCAAGATGCCTTGTTTGTAAGAGGTAGGCCTAAGGAAAGGGAACCTAAGGGAGATAAGAAAGGAAAGGGTAAGTCCAAAGGATGTTCTAAAACCCCTGGTAAGAGTAAGGTAAAGTGTTGGAATTGTGGAAAACCTAGACATGTAAAGAAGGATTGTAAGGACAAGAAAAAGAGTTATGATGCTTCTACAAAGAAATCCTCAGATGACAATAATGATGCATTGGTCATTTCATCTAGTATTGTTTGTGATAACTCTTGGATTATTGATTTAGGTTGCTCCTATCATATGACTCCTAACAAGGAGTGGTTCACTAAGTATACTACATATGATGGAGGGAATGTCTTCTTTGGAGATAATAGCAAAACAAAGGTTGTGGGAAAAGGAGAGGTAAAGTTTTGTTTCAATGATGGTAGGGTTAAAACCCTTAATGATTTTTTACATATTCTAGAACTTGCTAGAAATATACTTTATGTATCTAAGTTCAATGATTCTAGAATGCATGTGACATTTGACAAAGGTGGTTGCAGATTGGTGAAAGGGAATATGGTGGTTGCTAAAGGATCTCGGATTGGGACTTTGTTTAAGCTTAATACCTCTAATTTGAATAAATCAGCCAATGTAACTGAAGTTGAAAATACATGTATGTTGTGGTACCATAGATTGGGCCACATTGGTGAAAAAGGTCTTAGGACCATTCTTAATAAGAAATTGGTTGACGGTATTCTTGATTATAATATTGGAAAAAAATATTTTTGTGAGAATTGTGTGTCTGGAAAACAATCGAGATCTTAATTTCCTAATGCAACAAATAAAGCTAAAATAATATTAGAGATTATTCATTCAAATGTAGTGGGCCCTGTGGATATTGACTCTATTGGAAAATCTAGATATTATGTCATATTTATCGATGATGTCTCAAGATACACTTGGATCTATTTTGTGCATAACAAATCTGATGTGTTTAATAAGTTTAAAGAATTTAAGCCTTTGGTTGAGAAACAATTAGATCATAAGATAAAAGTGTTGAGATAAGATAATGGTGGTGAATATTGTTCTAGGGACTTTGATGATTATTGTAAGCATGCAGGAATTATGAGATAGAAAACTACTCCACATACACCTCAACAAAATGGAGTAGCAGAAAGGATGAATTGAACCTTAATGGAAAGAGCTAGGAGTATGTTAAGTAGTGCTAAGCTAGATTGGTGCCTTTGGGCCAAGGCTATAAGTACTTCTTGCTATGTTATCAATAGATCTCCTATTTCATCTATTGAAGATAAAACCCATTATGAAATGTGGTTAGGTAGGAAACCTAGTGTTGCACATTTAACAATCTTTGGTTGTGAGGGTTTTTTTCATGTGCCTAACGAAAAGCGATCTAAGTTTGATCTAAAATTACATAAATTCATATTCATATGTTATGGTGAAAATGTAAAAGGATACAAGCTTTAGAATCCTCTAACCCAAGAAATTACTTTATCTAGAGATGTGATTTTCAAGGAAATTTAAAGCTTATTCAAGAGAAGAACAAATAAAGGAGAAGGATACTTCTCGAATAGTGCATTTTGAGAAAAATACTGAGAAGCAAGAAGATGCACATGTTGAAGAACAATTGGATGGATTGCATGAGGAGAGTTCATAGAGTTATTCTGAGATAGATGCTCATGATGAGCATATTGAGGAACAAGAAGAAACCCCTTTGAGAAGATGCACAAGACAATGAAATCTCGTTGATAGGTATTGTAGACATGGAAAATATACTGACATATTTGATCCTGATTACTAACACCGTTTCATCTTGAATCATCTTCTTAGCTAAATCATCACCATTTGTCCCTTAATTAAATAAATCATTATTTACTTGATTAAGTTATTCTCTCTCATTAATTAAATAAATCAATGTTATTTAATTAATCCTCTAGTCTCTATTTAATTAAATAAATTAAACCTTATTTGATTTAATCTAGCATCATCATCCCTCTTTAATTAAATAAGTCAAATCCTTATTTAATTAAATCTAAATAATTTTCCTCTCAACTTTTATTTAAATCAACCTAAAAAACTAAATCAAAGTCACATCATCTAATCTCTTATTGAATTAATTAAACCCTGATTAATTTAATCCTAATCATCCAATTTCTCTAGATTTTGCCACTTGCAAATGAAAATACATTTAATGGATTTATTAAATCCCTATTTTCTTTCAACTTGGCATATTTAGGGGAATATTCCTCCAAGTTTGAAAATCCCTCCAAGTGGATTTGTCCTTCCAACAAGACATTCATTCCCTCTTACATGTCCTTGTGCGTTGAGCCAAGTGGCATTTAATTCATTCTATTTCCCTCTAACATGTCATTTCATAATTTTCAAATTCCACCTAATTTCATTTATTGGGCACATTCATCAAAATGTGCTCAAGCTTCCTCCATTCACATCTTGACAAGTGGCACTTGCCCATTGGATGTTGAATGATCCCACATTGCTCCATTTTGCTCATTCCTCCATCTTGTCTTTCTATAAATAGAAGGATTTCCTTTGTATTTTTATCATCCACAATTTGAGAAAGTCTACTATACTCAATTTCATCCTCAAGCATATCCATTGTCATCCATTTTATCAAGTTTATGGTTAGGTTATTGCAGATTTCTTCATGGAGCTCAATTTAATCAATCATCAAGTGGATCAATCTTCATCAAATCATCACAAGCTTGCATAGGAGTTGGGAAAGGGCCAATTTCCACATCAAATTGGCACCAACTCCCCCATGGGATTGAGATTTTGCATCTTAAAATAGGATTTCATTGCTTTCTTGGTTCATTTTCTTCATTTTTTTTCCTATTTGAGCTTTGCAAATGAATTTCATGGGGAATCTTGATTCTCACTTGCATTTGATCTAATATTATGTTTATTTCTTGTGTTTGTGCAGGTCTAGGATTGGGGTTCTACATTTGGCACTAGAAGGAGGGAAAATCTCAAGTTCTAATCATATTTTTTAACAAAATTATGTGCTTTTCTCTATTTTTTTGGTGTCTACAGGGAACTGTGCCGCTATTAGTCTAGCGGTACCATACAACACCACTATTAGTCCAATGATGCCATATAGTGACACTACAAACTCCAAAATTCACCGCTGCAACCTTCCCGCCCAGAAATTCAAATCTTCAAACTGCGATGCAGGTCCAATTTCTAGGCGCTAAAATTTTCAAACTTCAAACTATGCCACTGATCAAAATTGTGTTGCCATCACGCTCTCTGGTTTGCTACAAGGCATTGTGTGTAGACCTAGCAGTGTTATACAACGCTGTTGATTTCTTCAAATAGCACCACATATGCGTGTTGTGCCACTGGAGTAGAGTAAAAAGCTTTAAATCAGTTAATTTTGACATGTGCTTTTTCTATTTTGATCATTTGGATTATTAATTGCTTTTCTAACCTCTGTTTTGTAGTTCTAACTAGTTTTTTACAGGTTGGCTTGATCTAAGGTGAAGGAAGGAAACAAAGTTGAAGGTTCATAATGACATCATCATCTCATTACATCAAGTGTTTTTTAACACTTTGGGAGAAATTATAATATTTCTTCTACGGATTTGTTACCTTTCATGTGCTTAGGACACACTAAATTTATTTTAGGCACTAAAAAGAACACTACCAAAGCTTTCATTTTTGCTACAAAAGGTTTAAAAAGAACTTTAGGAAAATCTACTAGATTTTTTTTAAGGTTAACAATTGAACAATCAAAATATCACACTTCCTTTGGTGCTTAAAAATAAGTCACTCTTGCTTTGAAAGGATAAAATGAACATGTGCTTCATTGTCTTGTAATCGCTTACCCAAAATACTATCATCAAAAGAAGTATGCGCTTCTCTTGTGCCTCACGACGATCTTGAGAATCAAAAGGCTTTTGGAAATATTAAGTTGCGTAAGTGATTGCCTCCACATTTCATTTGGGATTAAAAAATTAAACAAGTCTTGCGAGTGTGAGTGCAACATATCGCGTGTGTTTTCTCTTTGTTTCTAAATGAAGAGTGATCCAACTATGAATGTGTTTTCTCGCTTTTGTGTTATCTTAGAAGGCATTCCTAGTGGGAAAAAGTAATCACCCAAGGGAAGGACCCAACCGAGAACACACTAAAGCCAAGCAACTTTCAACCGGTATATAAGTGTGGGTACTTGAGGAAAGGAAAGTATCACGAGGATTATTCTAACAAGAAGGGAAATAATGGTCTCTCGCTGCATGGATGGTCCCCCACAAATGAAATTCCCACATTAAAACCTTTATTTAGAAAGGGCCAAAATCCTTGATCTATTTGTTGGTGCAAAAACAGTTGTTCTGAAGCCGCCCCACAATTTTATGGCTTTTAGTAGAGATGAGAAGTATACCATGGGATATTCATGGGTACTGATGCTTGGCTGACCCGAGAAGTGAGTGCATTGTAAGGGGGAGCCTATGTGTTCAAGCATCTAATCATCCACTAAAAGTAGGCATAGCTAGATTCCTCCAAGTGGGAACTCAACAAATACTGTCTTTCATATCCATAGGGTTGTGCATGTTCTTGAAATTGAAAACACTTTGTTTGATTGTAAACATTAGGAAAAAAAACATTCAACATGAAAATCAAATTTCAAACCCTTTAGGAGGAGAAAATATCTTTGACAAAATCTAAGTGTTATTGCTTGCCCTAGGGATTCTATCCTTAGAGTTTTCTAAGCATTTGAATTTATATCTCCATTTTCTCCTCCTAAAGTGAACATTAGGAAACTATTGCCTTTATTTTCTTGATTTCCACATAATGGACTTTGTGGGATGAAAAGATATTAAGAAATAGACATTCAATTTGAAAAGCTAAGCAAGAAGTGTGGATGTGGTAAAAGAAATTCATTAACCAATATTAAATCAATTGAACCCCACACATGTGCTTGTTATCTTTTGTCTTATGGTTTTCCAAGAAAACATTGGTCTTTTGGTTTGAACTACTCTTAGGGAAAAGCATGTTCTTCACTATCTTGGTCTTATAAAAAAGGTCCCTATTAGGTTCATTTAGAATCAAATCAAACACTTCATCCAGTCCAAACATTTATCATCTCATCCCACAAACAACTTTAGAGCTTTGGAAACATCATTGTCTAGACTTGGGTACATCCTTAAACCAAATCAAAATCACTTGTTTAGTTAGGTGTGTTTGGATGAATCCTTCCTCACACACTTAGTTAAATTATTCTCCTTTTGAATGAGTTCATCCTAAGATAACATCCAACATCTTGGGATCTAAAAGTTCATTATCCAATCAAAACAAACAAAATCAAATCCTAAAGTCTGGCATTGATCCAAAGTTCCTAAAAGTTCAAACACCCATATCATTCACCATTTTCATCCTTAATCTCATCATTGATCCTAAATTCCTTAGAGGTCAACAAGGTCAAAACACAAGAATAACATGGAATATAAACTTGATTCATACATCATGAGTAGTCTAAAACAACTAAATTATCAAAGCCTTACAATGCCAACTAGCTATCAAAACTCACACTTACACAATCCATACATGGCATCATTATCTCCTACAAACCTCAATGCTACAAAAAATGTGAGTATGCCCAATCTAAAATTTGGAACACCTTTTCCTACGATAGATTTAAATCAAAGTCAAAAATTACAAATCTGTCAACCAAAAAATCAATGCATGAGTTTTCAGCAAAATAACATTATCCCATCAAATCCATACATGCCAAATGTGAATATACCAAGTACAACTTTACCAAACATGAAAATTTAGCATCCACAATTGGTAAACTTTGGGATAGATATGTTTGAGAATCATATGAATGTTGTTCAAAGTCTAGACAAGATGTTAACAACTGCATATATTGATCCAAGTCAAGGTAACACCATGCAAAATCAAGGTTACCTAAATCAAGGCAATATGATTCCCAACCACACCAATGTTCAATTTAAACCTATAATGCCAAATCCAAACATCATCCCAAATCAAACCATCGTCCAAAATCAAATTTTCCATGATCCCATGCAAACACCACAAGTGTACGTTCCAAATCTGCTTGAACAAAATCCAAATCAACTATATTAAGGGTGTCAAGATCAAAATCAAGATCAAATTGCTTCACTTGCCAAATTAATTGAATTATTGAGCCAAGAGGCATTTTCACTCCAAAATCAATACACTCTACCATTGGTTGAACCATGTCATCGAAGAATTGAGTTGTGTCCACAACCACATCAAGAACAATATCTCCAATGTCAAGAAGTCAGATATCAAGATCAACAACATCAACAACAAACCCAACTTCCACATCTCCAAGATAAATCATCACAAGGTCAATTTAAAGTACAAATCTCACAAGGTAACAAATGAAAATACACACCACTTGGGAAACCAATCGAATCAGTCATGCAACAATTGGTACAAGAAAATCTCATCAAACTCCCCATTTATAAGAATTATCAAGAGCCCCTAGTTAAACCACCAGGGTATAACGAGAAGGACCTTTGTGACTTTCACAAAGTAAAGGGACACACAACATCAAATTTTATTCAACTCAAAAATCTCATCCAAGACCTTATTGATAAAAAAAAATCACTATTGGGGACAATAATGAAGATTCAACCACTATTGATAGCATTGAAAATATCTCCACCACAATTGTTGAAAACAATGATCAAGACTTATCCATCAATGAGCACATTGAAGATGTTTCCACCTCATTCGATGACCAACTCACCATACATCAAGAGCCACTTTTTAGTCATCTATTTCAAGGAGTGTTAGAGTTATTTGATCCTATTCACATAATCCACGATCCATCGACCAATGATCATGTTGAAAATGTCTCTACATAATCTAATGAGTTAGAGGACATATCTCAAGGATTTATTCCGAAGCATGATCAACATCTTTCACCAAAGTCTAGCAATGGTCCTTCCCAAGAAATATTGACATCCTTTGACCTCATGGTTATAGAAGGGATCCTCAGCTCAACATTTGATCCAAGTCCACTCAAAGATTAAGAGGATATTGATCCACTTCCCAAGCCTAAGCATGATAGACATCTTTTACCAAAGTCTAGCAATGGTCCTTCCCAAGACATATTAACATCTTTTGACCTCATGGTTACATAAGGGATCCTCAACTCAACATTTGATTCGAGTCCACTCAAAGATCAAGAGGATATGGAGCCACTTCCCAGGCCTAAACATGATCAACATCTTTTACCAAAGTCTAGCAATGGTCCTTCCCAAGACATATTGACATCCTTTGACCTCATGGTTACAGAAGGAATCATCAACTCAACATTTGATCCAAGTCCACTCAAAGATCAAGAGGATATTGAGCCACTTCCCAAGCCTAATGAAGATATCCAAGAACCCTTTGTAAGCAATCTGTCCTTTGAAACTGACCCATGTCAAGAACTTGATCCAAAGCATGTTGAAAGCAATTCCAAAATCATTCAAGATCAAGAATTCATATCTCCAAGATACTACAATGATCTAATGGACACTCTCCTATCTATACAAGATTATCATATCCACATAGCACATACTCCTCCATCTACCCATGAGATGCTTTATGTGGATGGACACGTAGATGATCTTCATTCAGAACAGGGTTCTATTACACAAAAAGAGTAGGTTATTAATTCCTACAGTCAAACTGAGTTGTCAACATCAAGATCATATAAATCCCAAATTCAGACTGATGAAATCATGTATGAAGATATCCAACATTATCCACTGAAGGAAAAAGGTCAGATAAAACAAGATATTTTGGAGTTAGCATAGCAACAAATTGAAATAACGTCATCTACAATGGTCATTTATCATAGAATTCTTAATGAACAAGACATCTCAAAGTAGGAAGAATCAACTAACAAAGTTGCTACTACCACCATACTGGGGGAAACTATGTCTCAACCAAATGTCAACATAGGGAGCATGAAGAATCCCTACGATGAAATCGATGCCAATACTACAACCAACCACATCATGAATCTTCATCCACCCATCACCCCATCCAAAAAATGGGACCAACATCAAAAGAAGGATGTTAATCAAAACAAGAAGAACATCATCAAAGAAAAAGAAGTTGGGAAGCATAATGGACTAATAAAATACACATGGATACCAAAGAATACAAAGAAATATTATCCCTATCAAATTCCATCAGTCAAAGAAACTATGGGGGAAAATAAAAAAGGGAAAATTATCCATCAAAGATGTCCACAAAAGAAAAATTAGGATTCTCAAGCAACGTACAAAGTATATCAAGCAGTTGGTCATAATTCCATGCACACTTCTGTATCCACCCATCATTGCTCATCTTACCAAGTTTGGAGAGTCAAAGGTTCCAAACTATCAACCAATCCATATTTTATCCCTAAAAACACTCCATCCATGCATCCACACATGATATCCAATTATCACATTGACCATGTGTTGGTAACGACCCTTCATCGTAAGGATTCTAAAGGAACTCTATCATGGTGTGTGCACAAAGATAAAGTTAACTCTGGTATCAACAAAGTCGATCAGGAATCTCAAAAGTTGCATTCAAGTGAACGATCTTGGAAAAGCAACTTCTTCAAGTAGGATATTGATGGAAAATTATGAGAAAAGCATCTACATCAACACCACCAGGTGGTTCAACATGAGCTTAAAATCTTTCAAAAAAATACAAAAAATATGAAAATCCAAAAAAAAAAATCAGAAAAAATCATGAAAATAGTAAAGATAAAAAATAAAATCCTCCAGTGAAAACCACTATGGTGGTGCTTTGGGCAGGTACCATGATGAAAACCTGGCAAATAGGTGTCATGTGTAGAATCAAGCATCTACGTGCGCTAATTAGTGTGAAAGCATCTCATCTCATCCATAATAAATCTAGCATTCCATCCATCTTAGCCATAATAAATCCATTCATCCATGAACCATTGATCCAATCCATTTTCATCTATTTGCATCCATCTTCCACATTATCTTGATCTTGACAAAGTTTGGTGCACACTTTACACTTGCTTATGGTAAACATCTTGACATGGGTCATTTTCATTGATCCTATCCTACCCAACGTTATCCGAGCCATGAGGCACTATCCAAATGAGCATCCTTTATTTGAACACCTTATCTTAGCACAAGATAATTGATATTCATCCAACCCTACACCTATCCAAGCATCCATCCATGATATTCCATACATTGTTGGACACTAGGGGTAGATATTTACATCTTGCTTCAAGAATAAATCTTGATATATATCCTCCAACTTATGTGGTGATCCGAACATTGGCAAACGTAAAATAAAATTGGTCAACCACTTATGAGAAAAAATCCAAACCACTAGCCCATGGCATATTTTGACAAGAAGATGTTCCTTATCAAGTTTTATCTTCAATCAAAGATCAATTCAAACAATCAATATCAGTCACATCTAATTTGCACATCAACGTCACATCAAATCATCCAAAAACAATTTTGTTTCAAATCAAGCTTCAAAATCCTGATCAATCAAATCCAATCAATCCATCATCATTTCAGTCCTCTTGTTTCTTAACACTATCCTTGTATTGTTGTGTATCCTCATCAATGTTATCATCATCAATTTTGAACAATCAAATCCAGTCAATCCATCATCATTTCAGTCCTCGTGTTGCTTAACACTATCCTTTCATTGTTGTGTATCCTCAACAATATTATCATCATCAATTTTGATCAATCAAATCCAATCAATCCATCATCATTTTAGTCCTCGTGTTGCTTAACATTATCCTTGCATTGTTGTGTATCCTCAACAATGTTATCATCATCAATTTTGATCATTCAAATCTAATCAATCCCTCATCATCTAATTGGGATATCCATCCTAATCCTCATGTTGCTTAACACTATCATTGCATTGTTGTGTATCCTCAACAATTTTATCATCATCAATCCATCAATCTAATCAATCAACCCTAGCTTGGTTTCCAACAAAATCCCAAGCAGAGCACTAATATCATCATGCACATCCACATCCAAATTGTCAAAATCATGCAAAAATCCAAAAACACTCAAAAAATCAGAAAAACATCAAAAACATGGCATCCAAACTACGCTGTTTCTGAGCTTAAATGTAGGCAAGGCTAATATTTGATCAACCCCCAAGACATCAAAATCCAAAAACATTCAAATAACCCAAAAATACCAAAAACAACCTCAAAACATTTAAAAACATCAAAAACATCCAAATATTTGAAAAAATCCATCCGTCCCCATCTCACTTTCACCCACAATAAACATCACTCATAACAAATCAATCGTCATCCTCAACCTTTGGTGAAACAGTCGGAAACAAGTCTAGCAGGTTAAAATTGAAAACTCAAGCGTCAAGGTCTCAAGTCTAGGTCAGTAAGTAAACAAGTTGGTCAACCCTTGGTATCAATAGCATATCATCCAATCAATCCCAAATCAATCATATGATATTGTCATGTCCTAGGATGCATCCTTCCTACAATGGACATCAACATCAGGCATCACCGTAGTTTAGTCTTGGCTAGCAGTATGAAGAACATTAGCTTGTTTGCTTACTTTATCTTTGTCTTTTGACTTATCTTTTTGCGCTCATTTTGATGACCTCTCAATGATGTCCCAAACGAAGGGATTTAGAGAGAAAGGATTAGAGAAACGATCATTAATTTTATCTATTGTGTTTGTTGGATATTCCTGTAATATAACTTGGTCACACGTGCTTTGTTTGGGTGTAGGGTAGATGTTTTAGATATCTTGTTGACCACATAGGAAGGCTTGCCTTCCTATGTTTTGGTCCAAGATGTCTAAAATATCTGAACTGCATTTTCAATGAGGTTTCATATGCCAGGTGTGAATAGGAGTACTCCTATTTGATTGTCGAGTCAAAGTCCATCACACTAGGTACAATGCCATCCTGTTTCTTTATACCTTGATGCATCATGCCTATGTGTGCTATCAAACATAAGGTAATTGGCCCTTTTAAAATCCCAACTCCTCGGTAAGCAAATAATCATCATCATCATCATCTCGTGTCTTGTTGGATCCTCCTCTTTCTCCTTTCTATGCTAACATGGTACCATAACAGTTAATCACAAATCATTATTGCTAGTGCATTCATCCTACATCCATAAACCATTAGCATATTGCATAAAGCATGCCATATCATATAGAAATCATTTACCATATCATCTGCATCATTGCATAATATAGATTGGTTATTCTAAGCATCTCATAAAAACATTACCATATCATATGCATCACCATCAATTTGCATCATCATAACATTTTAAGCGCTTCGTCATACCATACATGAGAAAAGTACTAAAAATAAAATATTACATCCCATACATCTCATCATCATCCATTAAGTGCATAATATAGATTTGTTAGTCTAAGCATTTACATATCATAAAATTTTGCATACATCACCATAAAAAGTGTATAAGGACAGATACTAAAAAGGAAATGCAACCATAACTTGTTGCATCATCACACAACATCATTGCATTACATCACATAAGATAGAATCATGACATCACATATAGAAGTAAAATCCATCCATAATGCATAAAATAGAATATGACACCATACATTAGATCAAAATCATCACATCTCATATATATCATCAAATAATATACTATCATGGTACAAATCTAGATCAAGTGTGTATCAAATACATAAAGTAGAATGGCCCATGTGGCTATAAAAAATGAGCCCATGGGGCACAAAAATAATCCTATCTTTGATTGAAAATTGGCAAACCTTGCTGGCTACCCTCGCCCTCGCCAGGCTGTCTCTCTTCATGGTCCTCAGGGGCTCTATACCCTATCTACTGTGAAAAGTATGAGACCCAGGATGCTTGGGGCATGACCTAATGATAGTGGACCCTATAGTAGTTAACCTCTCTGACCACCTCCATGTATGCTCGTAATGACACTGAACTCCTGGAGGAAGAGGCAGACATGCTCTCAAGTTGCTGATGGTAGCCCATCTCCTGAGTTGCCCTAAGCTTTGTAGCCTGCCTCTGCTGGATAGCTTGATCTCTCTCCTATCTCAACTGGTCCATCTCTAATGTCAAGACAACAATATGTCCCTGTATCCTTTCCACTTGTACCTACAACTGCTAAATTTATGTATCTCCTTGACCAAGTGGTAGGGGAGGTCCCTGCTCTTTGTGTGGGGGTTGTCCATCCTGTCTGCCCTGATCCTGCCACCCCAGATCTTGATCCTGTCTTTACTGATCTGGATGGACATTTGGCTGTTGATCTTGTGGACCCCTACCCTGATCTGGCTGATGAGGTGGCCCACCTCCTCCCTGGTCCTCATCTCCACCTACATCCCCTCAACCTCCCTAGCCCTAGCCTTGTCTTGCCCCTCTGCCTCTGGCCCTACGTCGTGCCAATGGTGTCCCTGGCATTGTAAATTTGAGAGGTGGCTAGAACCAATATTTGTATGCCTGAGTAGTACCTGCATTGGCTTGACCCTGATCATATAGCCATGGCCTAGCCACCAACTGCATGAAACTCAATATCTCCTTGGTTGTAGGTATGTATCGGCCCCATGAGGTCTGATTCATGGTACGTACAAATATCGCAACATACTGGTCATCGAGCCTGTCCTAGGGATCTCCAAACTGTCTACACGTGGCTTGGGAGGTACCTCTCAATCATAGTGTGCTCCTTGCCCTGCATCAGTATGTCCTTCCAAGCGAAAAAGAGTTGTTGCACATCATTGTACCATGCAGGCCATCCAAGATATGGCCACCATGTGAAAGCTCGCATATCATCAAGGACTCTCCTTTAGTGGGGAATCTCATGTTGTCCTGTGTGCGTAAAAGAAACACCTCCTCTATACCACTAAACAACTGGATCATCTAGCTCCATATCGATTGCAACAACCCTTAGACAAAGCACAATGATGTGCTCCCAAGCCCAGATGTGAAGGAGTGTGACCCTAGCCTCGATGGCTCTACCATCAATGTATGCAAACTCATGTAAATCTCTATATAATGAGGCCATCAGTACTGGTCCCCACACAAAGCATACTCATCACCAAACCATCTACTCCGAAGCGAGCCCCCATCTAGGACTAAAATATTGGCCCCACTGATTTGGTGCAACAAGACCTGATATGATAGCTGGTATAACCAAGTGAAAGGGTGACATGGTAGGTCTATGACGCTCCAGCTCGATCTGACCCTCACAAAAGACAATCTCATCAAGGCCCATCATGTCATAGCAGGCCTCCCTCCCAATATCCACATCATATATCATGCATTTTCCATGGATGGGCAATCTAAGTATCTTCCACACGTCCTCTAGTGTGACCGTGGCCTCGTCTACTAGAAGGTGGAAGGACGATGTCTCGTTGTTCCACCACTCTGCAAGTGTTGTCATCATCCCCAAATGTGTCCTCATGGGTAGTGCATAAGCAATGTACCAAATTCTGATCGCCCCTAGGTGCTCCTGCTTCCGCTCAGGCATACCCTCCAAAATTCCAAAAAGCTCTTGGGACCTGTGCTCACGTGAATGAAGGATCATCACCTCCTCTTGCATCAGGAAAGTCACCACATTAAAATTCATCAAAAATCATGATCCTAATTTGTCTTGACGTACTTGAAACAACTTGCACGTCACTATTTGTGGGTGCGGTGTAGTTTGAAAATCCCAAACTATGCCACTAGGAGCCTTTAACTCTCAAACTCCACCGCGGCGTCATAGTTTGAGGCGCGACTCAGTTTAGCAAAAAACCCTAATTGCCAAAGAGGCCCGCTGCGACACACTATTCATATGTGGTTCAGTTTGGAGTTCGAATCCAAACTCTAAACTATGTCACGACATCGATATTCATGATTGTGGTGCAATTTGAGGTCACACGACACCGAAAGAGACTTTCAAGCGGCACTAAATTGGATTGTTGCTAAAGGACCTAATTCATAAGCTAATAAATGAGCACAAAAATAAAATAAAAAGGTCAAGTCAAGTTGACTCACTGGTGGTCCAGTGTCAGACAGCCTCTGGTGTGTGCGTACTCGATCTAAAATGTGTTGGGGAAGCTATCATTATGCCATATTACAAAGGGGTTAGAGCTCAAAAATGCAAAATCTTAAAGGGCTAAATGTGCAAATGAATTGGAAATGGCCCCTCGAGGCCTATTTAAACCTAAAAATTAGGGTTTTTTGACCCCATTTGGCCGTCCAGCTAGGGTTTTGGACCCCCGATCCCATTTCCGTCCAACCGAGGGCCGTTTTGCACCATTTTTTTGTGTTTCATCTCATTATTTGGCATCCCGGAGCCTTTCTAGACCCATTGGGCACCTTGTCCTCTTTTTTTGCGAGATCACCCAAAAATCCAAATTTTTATCTGATCTCTCAAGGGGGCAGTATATTATCATAATTCGTCCGTCAGGGCAGCAATGGGGAAAATTTGAAAATCATTTTTTTTTTAAATTTTGATCAAGATAGTTTATTCTTTGAATCAACATAGAAAGTACTTTGCTTCAAAGAGGGGCAAAATGTAGACATGGAAAATATACTAACATACTTGATCCTGATTACTAACATTGTTTCATCCTGAATCATCTTCTTAGCTAAATCATCACCATTTGTCCCTTAATTAAATAAATCATTATTTATCTGATTTAATCATTCTCTCTCATTAATTAAATAAATCAATGTTATTTAATTAATCCTCTAGTCTCTATTTAATTAAATAATTCATTTTATTTGATTAAATCTCTAAAAGTCATCTTATTAGATTAAATAAATTAAACCTTATTTGATTTAATCTAACATCATCATCCCTTTTTAATTAAATAAATCAAATCCTTATTTAATTAAATCTAAATCATTTTCCTCTCATCTTTGATTCAATTAGTCACATCATCCAATCCCTTATTAAATTTATTTAAACCTGATTAATTTAATCCTAATCATCCAATTTCTCTAGATTTTGCCACTTGCACATGAAAATACATTTAATGGATTTATTAAATTCCTATTTTCTTTCAACTTGGCATCTTTAGGGGAATATTCCTCCAAGTTTGAAAATCCATCCAAGTGGATTTGTCCTTCCAACAAGACATTCATTCCCTCTTACATGTCCTTGTGCATGGAGCCAAGTGGCATTTAATTCATTATTTTTCCCTCTAACATGTCATTTCATAATTTTCAAATTCCACCTAATTTCACTTATTGGGCACATTCATCAAAATGTGCTCAAGCTTCCTCCATTCACATCTTGACAAGTGGCACTTGCCCATTGGATGTTGAATGATCCCACATTGCTCTATTTTTCTCATTCCTCCATCTTTTCTTTCTATGAATAGAAGGTTTTCCTTTGTATTTTTATCATCCACAATTTGAGCAAGTCTGCTATACTCAATTTCATCCTCAAGCATATCCATTTTCATCCATTTTATCAAGTTTATAGTTAGGTTATTGAATATTTCTTCATGGAGCTCAATTTAATCAATCATCAAGTGGATCAATCTTCATCAAATCATCACAAGCTTGCATAGGAGTTGGGAAAGGGCCAATTGCTACATCAAATTGGCACCAACTCCCCCATGGGATTGAGAGTTTGCATCTTAAAATAGGATTTCATTGCTTTCATGGTTCATTTTCTTCATTTTATTTCCTATTTGAGCTTTGCAAATGAATTTCATGGGGAATCTTGATTCTCACTTGCATTTTATCTAATATTATGTTTATTTCTTGTGTTTGTGAAGGTCTAGAATTGGGGTTCTACAGGTATATCCCACCTAATTTCCATTGTATATTTACTTTGATGAGTACTAATGATGAACCTAGATCTTACAAGGAAGTTGTGTCTTCAGATGAGAACAAGCTTTGGTCACAAGCTATGCATGAGGAAATGGATTCCTTGGATACTTGTGACACATGGGATCTTGAGAGTTTTCCCAAAGGGAGAAATTCCATTGTTTGTAAATGAATCTTTAAAAAGAAAATTGGAGCACATGGTAGTCTTGAAAGGTACAAGGCTAGATTAGTAGCCAAGGCCTACTCCTAAAGAGAGGGAATTTACTTTAATGAAATATTCTCTCCTGTTGCTAAATTAACTTCTATTAGATTCTTTTTTATCTATTGTTGCTACTTATGATTTTGAGATAGAGAAAATGGATGTGAAAACTACTTTCTTGCATGGGAATCTTGATGAGGAAATTTATATGAGGCAACTTGATGGTTTTGTTGTAAAAGGAAAAGAAGAATTGGTTTTCAAGCTAAAGAGATATTTATATGGATTGAAACAGTCACCTAGAATGCAGTACCAAAAGTTTGATTCTTTTGCATTGAAAATTGGTTATGTTAGGAGTGAGGAAGATCACTATTTTTACATAAAATGTATTGATGATCAACTTTTAATTATTATCATGTATGTTGATATGTTGTTTATTGATAACATCAAGGTAATGATCAAAGAATTGAAAGCATAACTCTCTAGCACATTTGAGATGAAAGATCTAGGGGCTGAAAAATATATCCTTGGTATGGAGATCAAGAGAGATAGAGGTAACAAAAAGCTTTGCTTAAGTCAAAGAAACTATGTTGATACTATTTTGAAACGGTTTAACATGTAGGATACTAAACCAATTAATATTCCTTTACCAGTTGGCACAAATTTAAGTGTAGACATGAGTCCTAAATCTAATTTTGATTATGAGGAAATTTCTGAAATTCCATATGCTAGTGTAGTTGGTAGTTTGATGTATGCAATGGTTTGTAAAAGACCATATATAGCTCAAGTAGTGGAAGTTCTAAGTAGGTTTATGTCTAACCATGGTAAAGAACATTGGACTTATGTTAAGAGGGTATTTAGATATTTACAAGTTACTTCTGATTACTATTTGGTTTATCATGGTACTAATGATATTATGCACATATCATTGGACATAAGGGTTTTGTTGATTTAGATTGGGCAAGAGACCTGGATATTCGGAGGTCGACAAGTGGCTATGTGTTTACTTTGTTTGGAGTTTTGGTTAGTTGGATGAGTAAGAAGCAACCCACAGTTGCTTTTTCCACTACAAAAGCAAAGTACATGGCTGCTACACATGCCTCTAAATAGGTAGTTTGGTTATAGAGACTTGGGAAAGGTATTGGTTTTAATGGCAAGAAAATTAAACTTGAATGTGATAGTCAAAGTGATATTTTTTTAGCCAAAAATCCTATGTATCATGCTTGTACTAAGAATGTTGATGTTCAGTATCACTTTGTGCGAGAAATGGTTGAGAGTGGGAAGGTATTGACTGAGAAAGTTGACACTTTGATCAATGTTACAGGTTATCTTATGAAACTAGTTCGTACAGATAAGTTCTCTTGGTGTAGGAAGGCCATTGGCCTTGAGTCCTATACTTGATTTATAATAATGATTCCTTGTTTAGAATAATTGCAATGTATAATTTAAAGTGGGAGAATGTTGGGAATAGGATGTCATTTAATTTCAATCCTGAACATATTTCATGTATCTCCTAAGTCCTTAGAAAGTGTTCCCCAATACTAGGATTAGAAAGAGATGAAATTCAAATGAAATGAACATGTAAATTGAAATTTTTAATTATTCCTAAATGATAGGAACATGTGAGGGTGTCCAAGAAGAGTTCCTAAATAATAGGAGCACATGGGATGCCCACATGGAAGGTGGAATCCACCTTGCTTAAGTTAATTGTTTGGAGAATAGATAACACTTCAGTAATGCATGTAAAGATCCTACAAGTTAGGGATTGATATTTACATGAGTGGAGTTCAGTTTAATTCAGTTCAAGTCAATTCAGTTTAGTTCAGTTTAGTTCAATATTAGTTCAGTTCAGTTTAGTTTAGTTTAGTTTAGTTTAGTTTAGTTTAGTTTAGTTCAATTATGGTTTAGTTATCTTCAGTTTCATGTAGTTACTTTCAGTTGAATGCTAGTTGACTTCAGTTGACTTCAGTTGCATGACAGATAATAGGTGGACACATTCAATTAAGTGGGGATGATAAATCATGCATATTGTTTGCATGAATTGATGAAGAGATATGTTTCTATTAACAAAGATTGACTTGGACCCACCATGGGCACCCAAGTTGGCATCTTTGAGTTAACACCTTTTGCATGAGAAGATATTTAAAAGGCTGAGTTAAGTGGGCCCATTCTTGGGTGCCAAATTTGAGGAGAAGCTTGGAAGATATTTTCTTGTCTAACGATCAGTTAGGAGTTCAGTTTGGGGTGCCTAAATTGAGACTTTGGTTTTGAATTCATGTTACACGATGGAACTCTACTTTCACAACATAGGTGTAGGTTTTTGAGAGGAGCTTTGTGCTCTTGTTTTGATCAACTCTTTGGAGTTTACAATGCTCATAATTCTCTATTAATTTCAGCAAGTTGAAGATATTTTCATTAGAGTTTATTGCAGGTTGTGAAGAAGGATTGTTGAAGGAAAATGAAGCATATCAATCAAGGATTGATACAGTGTTATTGTAATCTTGTTCTAAGGTTAAATAATACAAGCACTATTGATTCTGGTGGTGGAGTTTTTTCCCGAAAGGGTTTCTCCACGTATATGTAGTGTCACTTCTATCTTCTTGTCTTATTCTTCTACAATCTTCTATCTCCTTCTACAATTGGTAAAATTGATCTAAACAAATAATCATATACAAAGAATTGGTAACAAAGAACACTTAATTAGATCTAAAGTCATATAGTTTTACAAGTTTTAAGCTACATAATTACCTCCATTTTCAACAAGGGATACAAGAGAAAAGGGAAAATTCTTTGAAAGCCATGTGTAACTATCAACATGGGGTTAAAAGTTGGTTTGACAAGAAAACCTCTGACCAAGGTCTTAAGTGTGAAGATTTGGTGCTCAAATTCAATGAGAGAGCCACAAAGCCTGGCCAACATGGAAAATTTGATAGTCTATGGGAGGGTCCTTTTTTGCATCATTAAATGCAAGCAACATAATGCATTTGAATTAGAGAATATGGAAAAAGAAGCATTGGGAATTCTTGTCAATGGAATTCACCTCAAACTTTTTAATTAGCTTTATTAACCATTTAACAGTGTATGTATGTAAATATGTAATTTTTTTTTGTGTGTTTTGTTCGGCTGAGTCTTTATTTAGTAGAACCCTTGAAAGCATGAAAGAAGCCAAAATCAATGGAGACAAAAAGAGCTATATGTTCATTATATGGTAATATTTAGTTTGGGATATTACAATTCAAAATGGCTCTTAGGTGAAGCTTTTTGAGAATATATATATTAAGAATTTTTTTGAGATATATATACAAAAAAAGAGAGGAGAAAATATTTCATTCATTCAGTAGGAGCAACATCATCAATAGGAGCTTCATCATCAACAGGAGCAACAAAGTCAACAGGAACAGTAGGAGCTTTGACAGTAGCAACAACAAGTAGAGGAGGATACACCAGGTTTCTGAAATCAGTATACCACTCCACATCATAGAAAAGCTCTACATTGTAGCACCTTAGCAAGAAGTGGTAGGCATGAACACCCTCTGATGGTGTTCCCCAATGGCCATCATGTGAAATACACTCAGAAATGGTACCCAAGGCACCACCACATCCTCTTCAATATGATGACAAAGATCACTTGCTATTGGAATACTAAGACCATACATGGAATTCATTACAATTTCCCTGAGGCCTCTGAGATAACACTTGGGACAAAACATCCATGGTAAGCTTCAGTATCATCAGCTTTGGTACCTGAATATCTAGTATAGAGGCAACAAAATGAGAACAAATATCAATGTTTACTCGATACTTGTCCTCATATTCTATACAATATTTCCCCAGTACCCATTTCATTGCAACTATAGCTAAGGAATGATTATTCTTTGTCATATGCTTCAAATGCCTACTAGAAACTTCTCCTAGGAAAGTTGCCTGAGACCTATTGCTAGTTAACCTAATGGGAGTATCCATTGTCTCTATCAATAAGCCCAATTACCAAGTATGAATTTTGTGATTATCCTTAGGTCTATTTATAGAGGTAGCTGAGGTACAATGTGTGTGATAAGCATGATTCTGATTGAGGTGCAAACTTAAAAATCCCACCAGGTTGTGTTTGTTGCATGAAAATTAGGATGGGGTAATTAATCAACTAAAACTTGTGGCAAGTGCAAGTGGTATTCCGCACAGTCAAGTGCTAAGTGTCAAGCTGTGGACGCTTTTCAGTCTCCAAGTCAACTCAAAATCTTTTTATGTATTCATTATGCCCTTTTGCTTAATCATTCTTCTAAAGTTATTAAATGAAAAAGCATGTGAAAATTTGCATACGTCTTCAATTTTTGGCTCAATTTCCCAAGAGATGGCATCATAGGACATGATGGTTGATCGTCATTATGAATTAATGTCTTTTCAAAATGAGTTGTAGAGAGAAAATAAGCATTTGCAAAAGTTTCCATAGAACCTTGAAATGACACAAAATCCTAAAATAGCAACACAAGGAGAGGCGATCAAAATATTATCAGACGCCATCTTGACAACACCAATGGCCCATGTTTTCAGTGACATCTCTTATGCCTCGCCAGGGATGCCGAAAAAGCCAAAATTTCCTCATAGACATGTTGAGCCAAAGATTTACCATAGGAACAAAATCTAGATAGCAGAGGATTGGGACAATATCCATGACCCTGAGCTCAAAACCAACCCTAAGAATCTTAGGGAGGTAGCCTACAAAAGAATGAGGAAGGTCGAGGCTAATAACAAAGACTCTTTGGGGTATAAGCTATGGTTCTATGGTCTTCCACAATATATGGTTCCCTTAGTGCATTATTGCCCAGAGTTGGTTCATGAATGCGCTCAAAATTTCAACTCAAATATAGGCATCATATAAGGATGGAACCTGAGAGTAGTGATTAGAATTGATGCTATCAAGGACATGTTATGTATTCCGACGAGGCATATTGGAGAAGCACCTGAGACATTCACCATGAACCAATTGGACACATTCTAGAGGACTAGAAACTACGCCCAAAGTTTTTATAATCAAGAAACAAAAAGGGCCAAGGAAGATAAGTGCCCACTATAGTTTCCAGTTGGGAATGGTTTCAACTCAGACATGCAAGATGTCTTCTCTATGTTGGCTTTCGTTTGTGGCCTGGACAGTGACAAAGAGGTGCAGGAGTTTCAAATGGGTTTGGGTTTTCAGTTAAGAAAACAACATACCCTATTCTGGTATCACTTTGCGGAGGAAATTTTTTGGGAAATGCTGGACCAATTCAAGGAGTATCACACGCAATATAGATTCAGGTTTTCTTCTTTTCTTGCTCATATTTTTTTACACCAAAACCTCAATTTCTTTAAAAACCATATGGGTTTGTTTATTTTTGACAAAAAATGGGGTGAGGAAGTTGGTTTCTATGTGGACCCATCTCCTTTATGTGACTCATGATTATTATGAATTTTTTGAGTCTTTCCTAACTCCAAGTTTGCAAGATTTTAATAAAGAATGTGAGGTTGGTTGTTATTGGTTTTTTGCTAAGCAAGTGAGATGGATGAAAGATTTTATCCCTCGTGATTGGTTCCTCAGAGAGGATTTTTCATTTGTCAGGATGCATGGGTTTACTAAGGAACCATTATGGCTTTTGGTCTGTGTGACAAATAGGGTGTTGGACCTTGAGGTGTTTAGGAGATTGGCAATTATAGACAAAAAAATTTGTGGGGAAAAGCATCATAAAGCATTTTTCAAATTCCCCTTAAGCTTTGGTACTGTAGTAATGGAGAATAAGACACAAGGTCTGCTAACTGCAAAGCTTACTCATCTAGGGCTAGTATTGATTTGTGACAAATGGGAATATAATATCGATAATGACTTAATGGATCTCAACATTAAAGTGACTCATAGGTCCCGACCTTACTGGGAGACTTAGAAAAGTCTGCTGACGAGGAACCAGAGTCTCTTTGTAGAGTTGGCCTATATTCCCACTAATGGCCGAAGGCCACCATGGTTATCTTTTTATTTCCCTTTGGCCAAAACCAGTGACAAGTGAAAAATTGGGGCCACCCTCTATAATGAGTTGGCCAACAACCACCAGTGGAGTGAGGAGAAGATTTCCCATTTCTAGGTTTATCGTCAAGAGACCAAATGTCTTGATTCCAAATTCTAGGAGTTAGACATAGATGAGAGATTTGATGATCTATGGAATAGAGAACATGATGACACTGATGCTAAGGAAGATGAGGAAATGGATCGGTAGGAAGCAGCTGTAATATTCAGAGCCAAAGAGGAAAAGAAGGATAAATTAAATAGGGAGGTGGAAAAGTAGCTTAAGGACCTAGAAAAACTCCATTGGGTGCACAAGTAACTGAATCCCATGCAACTATCATGCTACCATGTACATGGGCTACTAAGAGACCCAAAGTGGCTCAAAAATCTCAAGTGGTCATAGACGTGGACAATTATCCACTCGAGAAGAGGCTACATATCGATGCCATTCCAGGAGAAAGCTTGCAACATGTGACAATGAGCCATGCATCAGAGTCTTCAATAACTCAAGTATCTTTCTCTCCCCTTCTTCTCGCATCTCAGTCTTTGGTTAATCTTGTTGTGTTTGTGTCTCTGACTACTTCAAGTGTCGGCCTATCATTTTCTGCTTCTGCATTCATGGGAGGTTTTTTTTAGTCTTCATTTCCCTCCATTGGATAGGAAAATTTTACTCCCCCATGGTTTGTTCCATTATTTTTTGGAGCCTAATCTAAACCTTCTATTGCAAACCCTTTAGCTTCTGCCGTGTTAGCTCCAACTCAACCTGCCCAATAGATGGTGACCTCTACATCTTCGCTACCACCACGACCCTTTATGAGTTCTTTTGTCACTTCCCAAACCAAAGCTTGGCATAGTATTCCCCCTTTCTCCCCATTGATGGTAACTTTTCCAAAGCAGACATCATCCAAATCTGCGATGATTTCATTCCCTTTTTCTCTTCCTCTTGGTGTATCCTTTACCGAAAAAAAAATTATATCACCACTAGAATTCTTTGGGCATAATGCCATGACTAAGGTAGCACAAGCTAGAAAAGCCCAAAAAAGAAAGGAAAAGGATGCTGCAAAACTTGTCAATCCATTCATGCAGACCCTCTTTAATGAGGTTCAAGGATCGATAATATTTGCAACTATGTCACCCAACACCATCAAACCTCAAGGGTAGATCCAACCCAAGGATTATACAATCCATGTCGTAGGGATCGATCTACAATTAGCCTTACCACAAGACAAAGTTGAGTTGATGGAGGAAAATCATAGGGTTGTGACTACAAAATTTTTGAAGCATATTCATCAATTGAAGAAGAGGGAAGAAAAGCTCAAGAATGTTAAAGAAAGAGTGGAGACCTTGCAAAAGAAGGAAAAGGATAAGGACGCTGAAATTGCACACTTGTCTCAACAAGCACAGGTAAAAAAGGCCAAACTCCAGGAGGAACTTGTAAAGTTTTAGTCCCAGGATCCCAACCTAGTTGCTAATCTACAACA
The DNA here is from genome assembly GCA_007258455.2 of Sequoia sempervirens. Classification (NCBI taxonomy): domain Eukaryota; kingdom Viridiplantae; phylum Streptophyta; class Pinopsida; order Cupressales; family Cupressaceae; genus Sequoia; species Sequoia sempervirens. The sequence continues at coordinate 19,203 of VDFB02119344.1, read as the reverse complement.
AAAAAATAAGGAGCTCCAAGATCATCAAGCTTGATTAGAGAAGGAGGTGCAACAAAAGGATAGGGAGCTCCAGGACCGATAGGCTCAATTTGAAAAAGAGATCCAAGAAATAAGGATCTCTCTGGGAAAGGAATGTGGAACCCGAAGTCAAGCTAAGGAGCGATTGAGAAGCAAAGATATAGAGTTAACAACTCTACATGAATGGCTCATTGCATCAGTTAAGAAAATTGATGAGCTGATAGAAGAAATCAGATCGAAGGAGGTTGAGAAATAAATCTTTTAAAAATTCCTTCCCAACCCTTTGTTCCTCAATCAGATCTTCTTTTGGTGGCTTAGTAATTATGTCTCCTACTAGGATAAAGTCAATTATTTTTGTTTTTCCCTACAACCAGCATTACAATTCATGGCAGATGCAGAAAAATTAAGCATGGAGGTGTGTGGTACAATTGAGCAGGTTCCACAATTTATTGCCAAAAAGGTGCCCGAGGCTGAGCAATTGCTGGGAAAATTGTATATAGTGCCAAATGTGGATTTGGCGAGGGTAGGGATACATGACTAGAGATTGGCTGCAAAAAGGGCGAAGGAATTCATCTACTATCTGCAATGATCATTCAAGAGAACAAATGCTCGGTCATACTAGGTTGGACTATGAATAATATGCAGATGTAATTCTCCCAATTAACTTAGATGGGCTTGCCCTCCCATTTTCTCTCTAACCAATCAATGGCTATAGTGGAGTATATTACTGCAAGGATCGAGGAAAAGCAACATGATCTATCTGCTTTCAAATCATTCAATCAACCTCTCATGATAGTGGATATTGAAAGTGCCATCCATCAGATAGCACAACTTCTTTTCTAGCTTGAGTCTAGGATTGGGATCTCCATGGAGTTTTCGTTCAAAGAAATTATCAATCTGCATGAGGTGCAAGAGCATCTGCGTTCCTTATCGATTCCATCCGAGGCCAACTGGCTGCCTCTGCAGACCACCTTTTCAAAGCTCTGAATATTGTCCAATGGACAAGGCTATGGTCTTGGAACCAATATTTTGGGGTTCTCATTCCATAGGAGAAATGCCCCTGTTAGTCACCAAAAGCTATGGATTTAATAAATCCTTAAGCTCCCTTCAAGTTAATATTTTTGGTTTTACATTGCCCCCGACCTGTGCTTTGTATGCTTGCATATTTCCAGGCTCCTTTCAATGGCACCTTCATCCACTTTTGCCACATGTCAGATACACGCGCATTTGGGAACTCTTTTCCCTTTGTTTCTTCTCTAAGCTTCACACCCTATGCCATGTTGCATTCTCCATGGGAACCTTTTTTGCGGACCCCATAGTCAAATATTGAAGCAAGGACTGCACCACATGTCACCTCTATGGGGAATTCAGTCTCAAAGGAAGGAATGATGAATGGGAAGCCCCGTCTCTGTGCCACATATCCTAACCAACTCTTTGGGTAGTTAACACATGTCTTTAGGAGATTTTTGTTGCTTTCACTTTTAGACCACATCCATCATTTGCATGAGGGTATGCTTGGTTCAAGGGAACAAATACCATTTCAATTAGGGAGAATCATTGCAATGAGTGGCATGACTCGTGCCAGGGGAATCTTTTATGTTATCCTGGCTTTCAGGTGGTGGAAGGATCTATATATATTGCTCAATCTCTCTAAAAAAGGGTTTGAAAATACATGGGAAAAGCACTGAAAGACTCTTGGCCTTTGTATTTTTTTCTTATTATTGTATTTGGACTTATAGACTATGCCAATCTGTTTGGCCTCTCTAATTCTTAGTTAATAGATAAAACATTATACTGTGTTAGTATTGTTGTAATGAGTCATTTATCATCGAAGCTTCTATAATTTCAATATAATTTTTCTATTTAGATCATGTTTGTACTCTTCTTGTTCAATGAATGCATATGAAATTCATATTATGCTGTTTGATTAGCTTCTTCATAATTTTATCTCTACCTTTTGTTATTTTCAGGCATGTAGATTGTTGAATGGGCCCTCAAATCTCATCTAAAAGGAAGATTTCACATGCCTATTTACTTAACTCTTGGTGCATCGCCTTAGATTATATTTAATTTTAATATATCTACTTCCTTTTCCCTTTTCACCCCCCAATACATGGAAGATCCGACTTCTTTAAAACTTGAAGGTTACTCAACTTAGCGCAATTGGTCCCCCCATTAATAGAGTTTCCCATAAGGTTGTGTGCTTAGTCATTTTAGGCATCAACAGTCACCTCTTTACCATATTTTTCTTCTAAATCATCAAATTTTTCTTAACCATTCTTCTTGTCATTGTAGCTTCTTCTGATTTTCAAAACTGACTTAAATTTGAGTTTTGCAGATCATAATTTTGTGACTTTTCACAACCAGTCTCAGATTGCTTGTCAAGCTCAGTTGTTGGGGGGCACCTTCGGTGTTGGCTAGCTAGGCCTTGGTGACCTTTGAGGCACCCTTTTTCTTAAGCATGCAAATCCATAAAATTTCAAATTTGGGTAAAAAAATATCTTCTCTACTTTAGTGTGGTTGATTTTCCCAAAATTGGGCCCACTAAAGTGGGGGAAAAATGTAAATTCGTAGAATTGCATCTAGGGGAAATTCCACATTTTAGCACTTTTCCTAACATTTATGATGCCTAAGCGCATTAATGGAAAAAATCCCATGGGTCATAATTTCACAATTCTAGCTCCATGTGGACCAGTGGCAAAGTGACAACAACCTAATGACACATTCCCAAATATTGATATCTTGGATGCTTGCACAGTGTGCTAGTGTCATGTCGATTTTTTAAGTTTGAAACAAAGAATCTTAACTCTTGACACGTGTCCTAGAAGTTAGGATTTCAGGTGTAATGGCTCTTTGCTGCCCTTGCATGTAACAAAACCCCCATTTTCTCTTATTTTGGGGGTCCAATTCATTCAGTCAAGCTCTCTTCATTCTCAATCTCAAATTTCTCTCATCTTTGACAAGCAATACTTCTACAAGCGAAGCTCTACTGGACTGAGGTCCTTCCAACAGCTACAACTCTCTAGAAAGCATTCAAAAATGCATCTATGTGCTCCAGGGAGGGCCTAAGCCTGTGGGTAATGCTCTCTCTCACTCTTCTTTTGTTACTTATTTTGTTCATTTGCTATCTCGTGGTGTAGGTTCTACTGCTAAAGTGGGTTTTTCTTTCACCACACACTTTTTCCATTTTAGTTACACTCTGTTCCTATTTGACTGTCCATGGAGGTGGGAACACCAAAATGGGGGTCTAACTGAGGAAGAACCCTATACAACCCCAACATTTTCTCCTTGTTCTTTTGTGTGTAGGCTGCAAAGCGAGGCTTGGAGTGAAAAATCGAACGTCCGATTGAAGGTAAGTTTTCTCCAAGTTTCCCTTGTTCTTTTCTCATAGTTTATGCTCTCTACTTGGTCATTTTGTTTAGTAGACCTCATATCTGAGTTAGGAAGTGGGACTCTATTCTACTCGTCTAAGCCCCTGAGATTTCTGTCACCCAGGATGCCAGCGCGCCATTTGGATGATAGTACACTATGTTGGCATCCTGAATCTACACTAACTTCCTTTGGCCAAGAGCTCCTCCATTGAAGGTAGAAATCTGGAAGTTTCACTATCTCTATATCTAAAGAAGTCTTCTTTGAAGGTTAGCTTGTATACATTCCCCTTGCAATTTCTTCATTCAGTTTATGTTGAGGTGGATAAAGGAAATTCATTCCTTGGTGATCTCTTGAGAACGAAAAGACCCACGTGCAACGAATCCCTCTTATCTCACAATACATATATAAAAATATCACCATAAGTTCTAAACTGAGAGTGTTGTTTTAATTCGCAACTCCCATAATGAATGGGAAGGAGCCGACCATTATAATGCTCAGGAATGGAAGTGGGCGGCTAAGTGACAATGGTGTGGATGAAGGAATAATGACCACTATCTCCAAAGATAGAAATGAAGATATTCTCGGTCAGAGAGGGGGGCGATTGGATGGAGGAAATCTAGAAAAAAGTAGGGAATTGAAGGAAAAATCAACAGAGGAAGGGGGAACGACCAAACAAGGAGTTGCTAATTTACGACTAAGGAAAAAGCACCAAGATTTTTATATCAAAGAGAGGTAATCTCAATGTTGCATTATATGTTCTATTTTCTGTTGATTAGTATTTTTTTACATGATCTATCTTGAAGATATCAAGTATTTTATTTGTGTTTAGATATGCTTAAAATTATGCTCTTAATATATAAAACTTGTGGCTCTATATTTATGTTTGGTCACTGTATATTCGACCCCATAATTTTTTTCATTGTTAGCCCTATTAGGGGCCTATCCACCATACTAAGCTTTATTTTTAGGATACCTAGCATGCACAAGTGTTGAGTTTTTTAACACATGTGATGGATTGCAGCATTATCCTTTGTAGTCGTGGTCATTCGACTTAGCCTTTGTTGTTGCATTTTATTTATCAGGGTAATCCATGCCTTGTACATTCTATTTTTTTTAGGGACATTGTATGGTGTTCGAATTATTGTCTATGAATCATTAAATGGTCAAATGGATATTATCGTTTGATGACTACTATTTCATTGGTGCTCTATGAGTGTCTAGCTTTTGCTAGATGAATGCTTATATCATTTAATTACTCTGCTTATCGATGAATGACATACATCATTCAAACTTGTATTATGTTGATCACACCCACCATTCAGTGAGGTTTATGTGGTGATTTGAGCCATGATATAACCATGGGAGAACAATGTACTCATCATCCCCTTATATTTTGCAATCTATCAAACAATCTCACTTTACTCTATTAAAAAGAGGAGTATGAACGATGCTATCATTCATAGGATAACCCTTTGTCGAACATTGTAAGTGTTCCATACATGACAAAGATGAATAATCTTATGCTATGTCACCAGTTTTTGGGCCATTTTAGGTCATGGTTATATAGATCATTTGAATCATCTCTCGCATACAAAGAGATTATATGTATGTATATATATATATATATGTACATTGTCGTTTTAATCCAATGTTTAAATCTGAATCAAAGGATGATAATGCTCTATCTCTTATAGATAAAAGGTTCCTTCACCTTATGGTTGATTGAACCATAGCACAAAAGAAAATGGGTAAACAAAGGTACTTAATGGCAAATGATATCATGTTATCGATTACATGATAACATGCTTATCAATATCTTTATGTGAAATATTATTACTGTTAGAACAAAGCAACCAACATTATAATGATTTGATTTTTGAATGAATAATAATGTGGAGAATCAAAATTGAATGATATGTGAACATATTTTGGTTGGAAATATAATGAATACAAAACCTTACATTGTCTCAGACTAAAGGATACTTTATTTCTGTTAAATCTGTTTTATTTCATTGGAATTGACTATTATTGATTTCTTAAATTATCCATGTTCCTTTTTTAATTAATCTATGGTCCATATGAGACAAGTGATTGTTGTTTAATGATTCCTTTTGTATCTTAATTGAGACTAGTTGTTACTAAAAGATAAAATGGAACACCTGAATGAAATCAATACGTTTTTTGAATATGGAAACCAGTATGTAAGGAAGATTTTTCTTTTAATATTCAGAATGTATACACATATTTCAAAGTGTGTTTATTTCCAGGAATATATGTGTACATGCATAAATGCTTCATTTATGCACATGCACATACATGCGGTATACCTTCTGATTTCATCTTGAATTACTCATTGATTAAGATTGTTAAACTTCATTTGCAAAGAAAAGAACTGTAGAAATGGAATAGTGTTGAATTCCAATATGAGTCTTAATGGAAAGATAGTTTTATGATAATAGATGAATGGTTATACCAAATTTTATATGGGATATTTTTTATGGAATGATACAAGAGTACTATGATAGACTATAGCACACTAGAATATGATGCTAATAGATGGTCTAAAAGGGAGGGATACCCCTTTGTTATGATGAACTTCTCTTTTGGGAATGGGAACTAGAGAATGTAGATTTTCTTTTCCAAATCTACCCTAAGTTGCATTTTATGCAACATGAGCTTGGCCAAGCTTTGTAGTCATTTTTATTTACGAAACAAATAGTTAGATATTTATTCTCTCTGTTAGTTCTTTTATTACCTAACATGAAACTTGCATATTCTAACAGTATATAGAAATGTATGTATTTAGGCACATACAAATTCCACCTTGCAAACTGTATCTCTTGCTAAGTGTTTCGTGTAGGGTCGGGTATTCTTTGATGGATTGAAGAATTTTAGGGAAGCAGTGTGTCGTGGTTGGGTGGAAAAGCACCTCAACCATGTTCTCGTCCACCAGTGGAGGTGATCTATCAAAAAGGAATTATATTGGAATCCTATTTATGTACTTGTATCATTGATGTAATTAATGTATTAAATTTGAGGCATTTGAATGCCAAATCAACTTTGTAAATTGACTATTGACATTTGGAAATGAATATATATTCAGATTTTAAAAACAAAAATTATGGACATGAAATTGCTAAATGGAAATAGCTATGGTATTTATGTCATAAATTTTATATTCATAATGTCATTTTTTTAAATTTATTAAGGAAAATTTAGTTGGGCATGTCTCACAACATAGTATGGGGGATCACATTACACACATGCAATCACACAAAGAACATGAATAGACATAAATCTAGTATGATACAAGTGATCCAGCCTAAAGCAAGTCATCTACATCCAATATTTTTCATTGTATATAAAAAGGTGGATGACTAGCCAAAGGGGTAACAACGAGTGTCATACTAGGACAAGGCTATCTAACCCCTTGCCCCCCAAATGTAGGATAAGGATGAGTTGATAGAGGTGATGAGAATGTGATCCTTGCAATATAAAAAATGGTATGCATTAAATGTAATACATGTAATAGTGAGTATGCCATGATTCTACAACTATCATATGGCAAGGATAAAAGTACATACATACTAATTAATTATATGATCAAGTGGTTCTTCTATAACACCAAGTTCTTGAAATATCCTATCTAAAGTGTGACATTTATCAGTAGTATGACCAAATTTGTATGATATTGACAATGAAACATATTTTTCATTTTTCCTTTATGATCTTCTTTGATAGGTGATAATTTTATGAGGCCTTGGTTAAGGAGTGTGTGTAAGGATCTTTCCTTCTTAGACATGTGACAAGGGAATTTCAACTTCTTGAGTTTGTAGGGCCTATTTTTCTTACTTGATTTAACAACTTGTTGAGGTGGAGGTGGAGGATCTATCATGACCCTATCATACCCATGAGGTTTTAATTGGTGTTGTGAAGCATTCTTGTGAAATAAAATACCTTTCCCATTAGGAGAGGTAGCGAGAGGAGGAGAATATTGATATCCTAGTCGCTTGGTATCTTCTGATGGTTGTTCTAGGCATTGATGGATTCCACATTCATTATTTATGTCACATCCTTGTTTTCTTAAGATTTTAAAGCCTTGACCATAACTCTCTCCTAAGTTAATGGGTGTATCATTAACTCGATGAGCATAGGATAGAAGAGTATCACTATTTTCCTTGTTAACAATTTCTTTTATGATTGTTGGTTGAGGCTTGCTTTGTGTTTCAACTTCAGGATGCAAAAGGTTGAACATATCAAATGATGAAATGATAGGAGTTGTTTGCATGGATGGATAAAAGGATGCATTATTCTCAAGGTTGAGTAGGGAGTCTTGTATGAACTATTGCATGTTATCTTCATCTTGGCCTAAGATGTCCACCTCATGGGGACATTCATTAGGAGGTTAAGATTCATGAGTATTATCGATTGCATTAGGATCGTCTCCAAATATACAACTTGAAACATCAACCAAGGATCTTAAGGTCATCCATATGTTACCAAAATATATATCCATAATGAAGTTTGATGCAAAGTTTTAGAACTAAAATGATAATTGACTAATTTTAAAATGCAAGAACTTGAAAATGATATTTTTGAATACAAATTTTATGTTTGAAAAATTTGAACCACACACTCGTTTTGACCAATTAACTTAAATGAAAATAATTTCATAAAAATGCAATTCCAAAAATTGAAATTGAGTTCTACAAATAGCCAAAAATAAAGCAAATAGAGACATATTTATGCCTAGAAAGTTGGAAAATGACTTGTGTAAGGATAGATTCGCCCTAGAGCGAATGTGTCTTTGCATAGTGGTTTGAAAAATTAAGTTATGAGTTTTTGAGTTGATGTTTAAGGTTATTATTTCAGGTTGCAAACAAATACTTTCAGTTACAGACTTCAAGATTTTTATGATTGAATGCAAATACAATTTGATGGAAAACAACAAGAAAAATGACAACTTTCTAGATGTAATTTTGTTTGAATTTTTTGATGTAAATGAATGAAAAACACTAATATGCAGACCACTATGTAAAGTGAATACAATATGCATGCATTTTTTTGCATTTTTTAGATTTTAAATGATGCAAACTGCACTTTTAAAACCCTAAATGAAATGAAAACTAATGAAATTTTTAAAACCCTAAATGAGATGCAATGCAAACTAATGAAAATCCTAGATCTAGGGTTTTGAAAGACTACCAAATTAGAAATCTTATAGTGTAAGAATTTCGGGTTCACTAGAATGAAACATCAAAAAAGGGAATAGGGTAGGGGGTGATGAGGTAGGTTCACAAAAAAGAAATGATGACCTAGGACACCCTTACTTTTCCTAGTTTCTTTAGAAAAAGAGATCTCCCAAGGATAGAATTGAATTTCAACCTTGAGGTGAGTCAACCCTATGGGGATGGGGATATGATGTTTCCTTATGACAAAAAAATGACAAAAATACACTTTGGGGAGATAAAAATAAAATACTTAATGAACTCAATTGTATGATGTAAAACTCGAAATGCAGAGTATTAAGATAGCACAAACAGAAACAATAAGTTTTAGGTAGATCTGAGAAGGGAAAAGTGATATGTACCAAGCACAAAAATTGGGTTTTGAACACTGTTGAAGGATAGATTCGCCCTGGGGCGAATGGGTCTCTGTACAGGGGTATAAAATCTATTTTCATAGTCCTCAAATCCTAAATCTAGGCTTCTAATTTCTCTAGATTCCATTTTTGGAAAGTCAGAAATAAAATATGTAGGTGAGTTTTTGTGGCTTGAAAACTTTGACAACTTTGCAAAATTGCTCTTTTGATCCAAATTTCAGTCCTTCTTCACCTATAAATCTACACATACAAAGAGAGGGAAAAATGTTTATTTTTGGTGAATAGGGGCTTGCCTTGGTGAAACCCTAGTTTGGTAATTAAACTTTGTTGATGAAATAATGACAAAATCGAAAGAATTTGATGAATGAACAATGCCATGTAACAACTCACCAGACCCTTAATGGCTTCCCTTAGAGGATTGAAGTCTAACACATCTCTTTATGGAGCTTTATCTTGCTTTAATTGGCTTGAATGATTGCTTTATTTGATTCTTCAATGCTTGCTTCAATGCTTGAAACCTACATCACAATGTTAGCTCCAATACATGTTATGAACACACATGAATGAGTGATCCCACAATACTTGATTACAATTTCTGGGAGATCCTAATTTTTGCTGAAATCACATTTTTTTAGAAAATATAATGATTTAAGCCTTGAAAAGTTCCATTTAAAGGATTCCGATTGAAAAGAGTTTGATCAAACCACCTTAGATCAAACCCCGTTGGATAGAACCCCGCGAGTTTTAAACCATACCTATAACAGAGTCTCCTTTACACCTATCAAAATGTTGATAAAAAACCACTTTTGATTTACCTTTTGGGAGATCAAATGAATTCATTTACAATTTATTTTTTCTATGTAGTCCTTATTATAACCTTCCCAAAAAGTATAATTTTAAATAAATTTAATTTTATTATTATATTTATTTTTTATTTCTTGTGAATGTAGGTTTTTCACCGAAAATCAAGCTCTCTATTTTGCACATGTGGAAATATAGTAGATTATCAATTTATTTTTGAAAATATCAAAGCACTAGATATTGAAGTCCTTGATCCAACAATTTTTTGAATTTTGATACATAAAAAAAAAGTTATGTTGTGGCTATAGTTCACTTCATGTCCTGAATTAATTAGCCTGGATTTTGAACTTGATTAAGGAAAAAATATTCAATAAAACACTCATGAAACTAAAATGTAAGTAATTAGATATCGAGTTACAAATCTAACTAAAAATTTAGAATTTTATCCCTTCATGTAAAAAATTTTATGTTGTATAATGCACAGTATCAATTTTAAAAATGGTGTTTAAATCAAAAACTAGTTTTTGAAGGAGATGGAAAAAGAAGTTCAATCTGATTCCAAAATTTTTGATTTAGAATCTACAGAAAAATTTCACAAATCACTATTTTGCATCATCTTCAAATTCCTCATGGTTTAGCTGCTATAGGTGCCCAAAAGTGAAGATTTAGTTAGAAAAAATTAGTTCAATGTCCAGTTTGGCCAAAAATTGTAAACCAGTATTGTGGGATCACCTAAACCTTGACATATGATCTTGATTGCTATTGTAGATGACTGATAAATATTCTCTTCAATTCTCTTGAAAATAATATTTTCTCATATGATCTCTTGATAGTGTGTCTTAAGTTTGAATTGATAAAATAATTGTATTTGTAGGTGTTTATCTAATTTCCTAAAAATTAGATTCCACAAGCCAAATTTTGAAACTTGAATTTGAATAATTAAAATCTCACCAAAAACATATAAAAAATTGGGTCTTGGAACTTAAGGGGTACCCATTCGCCCTTGGGTGAATGGGTCCTAGGACTTAAATTTAGGAGACACAATTTCCAAGGTGATTTAATTATTGTTGGCATTTGTTTAATGTCAGTTTCCCTTTCAGAAAATAGGAATCATAAGGCTTAGGAATGCATAATTTAGGAAATTAGAAGCTTAAATAAGTCCAATTAATTAAGAGGATGCAAACATAGTGTGAAAATGTAAAGGTGTACATTTTTCTACATGACAACAACATAACATTATGATAATACGAGTATTTCACAATATGCACCAAGATCCTAGTGCCAATACAAAATAAAATGTCCAAAACATCTCAAATCAATATAAGTAGGTATCAATCTATCGGTCTAAGTCCAAAACAAGACTATCAGAATGCGAATGCAAGAGGCATTACAAAAATATTAATGAAATAGGTGATGTGGGAACCCATTATACACACCTTGTGATAGTGATAACATCCTAATTTAGGGTATAGAATCACTACCTATGATTCCTCAAGGGAGAACATCCTTTAGGTATCCCCTTTTTAGGCTCCTAGATGAAATGGGATAATCATGCCTCCAAATAATGATATAAAAAAATAATTAAATTAAATTCATAATCAAACAAGGTCACTTTTTGCAAGAGGTTAATCAAGTAATTATACAAAAATCATTATAATAATTTCTAATTTAAGTAGTGTAATACTCCACCACATTTGTATTTTCCAATCAAAATTATCTAAATCACAATTTGATTAACTTGTCAAAGAAAGGTTTCAAACAATAATTAACATGAATTTTAATTAATAATTATTGTTTTTAATATGAATCCTTCTATTCCAACATTTAATTCCTCGATTTAAATTATTACTTAATTTATGAACTAATATTTATAAATCATTAATATCAAGTCACTCCCCTATAAGAATGAATGATAAGAATTAATTTTATGATTTAATTAACCTCTCTTTATTTTTATTTTATTTTATTTAAATACTTCATTTATTAATTAATTTATTTTCTATGAGTAAATGAATAAGAATTATTTGACCTATCAATCAATAAGATAGTGCCAATATTTAATAAGCACTTAATAAAGTCCTAATTAATTGTTTAAACACCCTTTTAAAATTATTTTACTTAATAAACTTTTAAAAATATTGATAAGGATTGATCACTTAATAGAGTTTAATTAAATATTAAATTTATTTGAGAAATTCAAAATTCTAAAATCCAACTAAGAATAAAAACCCTAGTCAATATTGATAAGGATTCGAGAAGCCATGATTCTCCTTCTCTCCTCTTGGGTAACATCTATCCCCTTTTTTCTCCCGTTTTATTTGGTAACCCTAGGTTTTTTCATTTTAATTTTAAAATAAATATATATAAATGTATTAAAAAATCCTAAAAAAATATTTTTATAATGGTCTTTTTTAAAATTAAAATATTATAATTATAATTATTTAATTTTTTAAAAATGAAATATTTTATTTGTTATTAAGATGTTATGAATATGAATATATTTTTTGTCTTAATATTTATAAAAATTGAAACATGCAAAACTTTAAATAATTTATTTTTTAAACAATGCTTAGGTGGGGCATGTGGGTATGTTGTGACCCCCACAAAGGGCATCATGGAACCCGATAGGGGGAAAGTACCCTCCCAACAATAGCATTGTTGTGGTAGGTTGGGGGAGACCCCACTTAATTGTAACATGACTATGACTATTTTGGGATTAAGCCACACCTATCAAGGTTTAAGCCCTTTTCATTATTCAAAAATCATAATTCAAAATTTAATTTTTTATTATTTTCTTCAGTAAAAATTGTTCATTAAAAAGAATAAACATTTTAAATTTCGAAGCATGAATACAATTTTAATAGTTATTTAATTTTTATATATGTGATATATAACTAAAAAAAGAATAAATTCCTCAATTATATATATATATATATATATATATATATATATATATATATATATATATATATATGTTTTTGGATACATATGAATTGAAATATATAATAACATATATAAGCTCTACCATTTCCTTTTTTCTTAGTCTCAAATTTTCTATTTAACTTTTCCTCAACTTTCTACCTTCTCTTTGTTGGTTTTTGAATGTCCTGCTCTAATCAAAAGAGTATGAAACTCCTTAGTGTATTCCTTAACTAATTTCCCTTGTTGTCTCGATCCATGCATCTTATTTAATAATTCCAACTCATAATATATTGGAATAAATTGTCCCTTAAGATTCTCAACCATTCTACCCCACTTTGTAATCCTTTCCTTTCCTCTCCTACCTCTTTTAATCTATACTTCTTTCCACCAAATGCTAGCATGTTTATTCAATTTAGTTTTTGCAAACTTTCCCTTGTCAGGATCTTCAATCTCCTCAAATTCAAAGAATGCCTCCATGCCATTTGTCCAATCTATCATATCTTCTAGATTCAAGCTTCCACTATATGTCGAAACCTCCATATTTGGCCTCTTTCCAATCTTGGTAATGGCTCTCAATAATCTGAATTCTCAGGATCAATTTCATCATGTAATTCTTCTACAAATGATTCATCATCCGTAGCTTCATCTTCACTCTCATCTCTTTCTTTGTGCACAACTCTTCTACGTAGATCTTCCTGCAATGTTTTAACTTGCCTTCTAAGGGCTTTGAAATCTTTCATGTTAGGAGGGTTTCTACCTCCACCTCTAACCCTAACTCTTGGGGCCACTCTTGGAGGCATTTTAACAAAATCCACATTCACAAATCATGTTGCAAACTACCTCTCTGTGGTGCTCTCCCTGCAAACTCAGGACAACTCGCTTTGATACCATTGATGCAAGAAATTTTCCTACAACTCTCAACAATCCAAATTGTTGAACGCCCAAAATACTAAGAGGGGGGTGAATTTGTATTCTTTTAAACCATTCAAACATTTAAGCATCCAATTCACATAGCATATTCAATTGCAATAAATGAAAGAAAGCATGAAACATACAACATCACATAACACATGAACACCAATATTTTTACATGAAAAACCCAAAATTGGAGAAACAACGGTGAGGGTTATCTCATAATATATTATAACCAGTTATAGTATATTTATAGAACTGCTCACTACAGGTGGACTCACTGTCCAAGTAAACTCACTCTCCATTAAGAGAGAGAGAGAGAGATAGAAGAAATTTTGTGGCTCACAGCCTAGATTGAACTATTACAATTGCATCTGTCATAAGCATGAGATACAACTCCAATGAAGCTCAATATAATGACTTTACACACTTCATGTAATTTTGATCTAACACTTTCCTTTCCTTTACATTCACAACTTAGATTCACATTGTATTCACTCAATTCACATCATTCACATTACTTACATATTTTTCATATCTTAAAACACTAAAAATGATCTAGCTTATATATCTTCTTCAAGCATAACATCAATTAGGTCAATGCAATTAGATGTATCGTATAAATTATACAAATATACAAAATATGATTTGTTGGCTCAAATCCTTACACACACACCTCACACCAAGATTCAATCCTTAAAACAATTTGAAATAGGTCTACATGGACCTATAATAGCTCCCACATAATTGTGCATCACTTAATTAATCTTCACATACCTTCACACCCATTAGGTCGGCACTGCATAAGACCTAATACAAAAATTTAACAATACACCCACATTCGAACACACAATCCTCAAAACACTGTGCCATCTAGAACATACACTCTATAGAAATATGTCAATATCTCCTTAAATATACAAAACAAAAATCTTATCCATGGAGAAGTGTGAACTCTCCAACTTATATGCATTGTATAGGAAATGACTATAACTGCTAGGCCGAACTTCTGTCATTCATAACTTGCAAACCAAAAACCAAAACAAGATGAAATTCTAGAATTAGATGCTTCTACCAACCAAAAACATTATGCTAGAGCTGTAAAGTAAAATTTTAATTCATGGACCAGTGTGGACCCAAAAACTTGATGCTCTGTACCCAAAAACACTAGTATAAACATAGTCATTTTTCATCACAATTGTCTTCATGGATCAAACCCTCTTACAAAATTATATTCCACAAACCTCCCAAAACTTGTTAGAACCAACGAAAATTATCTACACCATGATCTCCATATCAAGATACAATGTTGACATCAATGAAAACACTACAATGCACAATAGTATACCTTGTGCTTATCCTATATGCTCATCTTTCCAACAAGTGTATCAATGAAAAACTCCTCATTCTTCCAAAACTATCCCCCTTTGTCATTGATGGAAACATGCCAAAATTTCTCCAAAATATTCTCCCCCTTTGACACCAAGGGTAAAGGGTGCATACAACAAATTTTCTAACATATATCAGATCTCCCCATGAGAAATATATGCATATGCACAAATTGAAAGATTGAATTGAATCCCCTAAGTAATGTACCAAAGAAAAAACCAAAAAATTGTAAAGGAAACCATTCTATATACTCCACATATGTACAAAGAATTTGAAACTGAAAAATAGAAATGCATAAAGAATAGAAATGTTGTCAACTGGAGGAAGTTGAATCTTGAAGCTTTTGCACATGAGTCTTCCAAGCCAGTTTTCCTTCTTCCCATGTCTTCTTGGTCATCCCAAGAAGATTGAATTATGTTTCAAAATCCATTAGTATCTCTTTTTCTTCTTCTGGAGTGCTAGGTACCATATTTATCTTTGTAGTTTTGTTAGCACTCAAAAGGGCACTTGAAACAGATATGAGTTTGAAATTCACCAAGTTTGTTAGCTCTCCAAACTGCAAAAAGATGTTCTCCTTTTGGGCCTACAATTGGAAGAATCTATTATGCAAAATTTCAATAACAATCCTTGTGTCTCTAGCCAGGTCAAGTGTTGGATCATAGGCACTAGAGGCATAATTGATCTGGGACTCAATGAAGTCTAGTTCATTCTTGATGCTCTGTGTTGCTCTAGGCCACTTCATGCAATATTAGAATAGGGCCTTTGCCTCATCCACACAAACTTGTGCATTCTTTAAATTTTATTGAAACTTTTTGTGTGCAAGGGAACACTTCTAAGTGATTTCCATCATCTTCTTATCATATATTTTCTTTTCAACTTCATTCTCTACTTTTCCTTTAAGACCAGATGCATATTCTTTGAAAGAATTAATTAATAACTTCTAATTTTCCATACTAGAAAGTGAAGTGCCAATACTCACACTGATTATAGCCTCTTGCAATGCCTTCATAGATTCTTCCATCATCTCTCCACTCTTTTGATGTGTTTCTATAATCTCCTTTTGGGTAGATGCATAGAATACACATCCCAACTGAAGCTTGTGGAGTGGGGAAATATTATCAAGATCTATATTTCCTTGTTGCATAGGCAGTTGTAGTAGTTGTGCTAATACAATAGGTTGGAATTTGAGCTACATACTAAGTAGATTCTTCAAGGAATATTTGGAGGATCTAGATGATTCACTAGAAGTCTTTGTATTCTCCACAATCTTTCCCTTCAATTCCTTTTCCCCATTATTTCCAAAGTCCACTAGATTTTATTCTTCTTTTTTGCATCTCTAAATGAATCTCCATTCTTATCTTCATCATCCTTCTCATTATTTTCCTATTCTTCTTCCTTCTCTTCATCAACATTCTCTTCTTCACCAAAATTATTTACATTTTCTTCCTCAGCAGGCTTATCTATGGTATCTGGTGGAATAACATTATCTTCAAGTACCAAAGGAGGAGAGGTATCCCCATTTGTTGCTTCTTCGCTGACGATAGTTTCTTCAACATTATTTTATGCTTCTTCATCTTCTTTTGTCAATACTTCCACATCTAGAAGAACATTTTCCTGTGTATACCTTTCATCTTTTACATGCTCATGTTGAGCATCAATATCTTGTGCTTCTTCTCTTGTAGTGACTTCTGGAGCAATATCTCTTTTTTTTTTTTTTCTGAAGTCATTCCATATTTATGTCTTATATCTGATATTTTGTCAACTATCTCCTTTTGGAGCCTTTCAAACTCACTCTTATCTCTACCCATAAGGGTAGTTAACCTTTTCTTTACCTTAAATTTTGTGTTGTACAATTCAACCAATGTGGCTTTGTTTTCCTCTAAAAGAGGAGCACTGATTTTATTCAATGCATATTCTTTTATCTTTCCTTCTTCAATCGATTCTTGTCTTCTCTTCACCAAGACATTCCATAGCTCCGTAGGAATTTGATTTTCAATTTTTTCATATTAACTTCTAAAACAATAATATGGTTAATGATAGCCTCAAAAATGGTGGCCTTATCCACCTCATTTTCTTATTTTATAGGGATACAGTCTCTACTAGCATTTCATGCTGCAAAACATTATTGAATAGTGCTTCTAACTTCATGGGAGAGTGTGGTCTTACCGAAAGTGATTTATTTTTCTTCTTCCTTTCATCCAGAGTATTCCTATGCTTTGTTTCTATTTCAAGTTCTCCATTAAATTTTGTCTTAGTAATTCACAAAGATCATAGTCAACCTCTTTTTCCACCATTTCATATACAACATTGATTACATTGCCAGATATAGAGTTTTCTCTATTTGTGAAGTAAATATTGTAACCTACCAACATAGTTGCATACTTCATAGCTGTATTTTTTATATTATTTACCATTAAGGCTCTCTTGTCATAAGTTTCACCTGTGAGTTCCATTAAAACCTCATTCTTAACTGATTTTAACACTAGAATAGGTCTGGTGGAGCATAAACTTATAACTTCTTTAATCAGATCCTTTGTAATCATCCCAGGCATGTTAGTCTAGACAAATTTATCATGAATTTTTCTTAATACAATTCTAACCCATTTATCATCAAAGCAAAAATTTGGAAACCATTTCCACACATCAAGTTTCTTCACGACTAGGTTTTGGTATTCTAGTTTTAGGGAAAAGTTATCTCTAGTAAGTTCTTTCACCCACACATCTGCTAGCTTAGTGTGATCATATTCCTCTATCTTTCCATGAATGTAAATCCTTATATCTTTTGTAGGAAAAACTCCATTGGAACATGTGAAAATGCACCTAATGGGTCATCTTCAATGGATTTAGCAAGATATTTATTGAATTTAGGTTGTGGCTTCTCAGTAACATCAATTACCCTTGGTTTTTCCATTTGAAAAATAAATTAAAACTACTTTCAAAATATTTCTCTAAGAAACTAGGGAAAAATAGAGATTGTAAACATATTTTCTTTCACTTGTCGGACTAGGATTTGAATGCACCAAATCACAAATCACCTTGACCACTCCAAACCCTTTCTTCACTACTCTGATCCTTCTCAAATTCTTGTTGTAAATGAATTTGGTTAATTGAAATCACTCTATAAACCTTGAATCTAACCTAATTTTTCATTAAATGCTTCAAACAATAAAGTTGGAAAACCCTTCGCTGTGTGCATAGTTAGCTTTAGATGCTCCCCAAATTTCTGTATTATCCTATTTTCTTCTAGGACCTTCACCAATAGATCAAGCATGTCGATCTACATCACATATCTACGTGTTGAAGCACCAACACCTCTTCTTTGGTAGGGGATGAAATATTTTCATTAAAGCTCCCCTTGATACAAAGATCTCAACTTAGTTTCTAGAGGAAAAATTTGTACTGAATGATGGTACAGATTCAAACTTAATCTCAGTCTCTTCCTTCTTTTTCCAAATCTTATCCATCTCCTTTTTTGTTTATGTTGGATCAATCTTTTGTATTGGTTCATTCTTCTTACCAGATTATCCTTTTTTCATATTTTTGCTTATGTAAAACTTAGAAATGTGTCTAGGCCTATTGCACTTGTAGCATTTGACATTCTTTTGATCAAAATTCCTTCCATTTATTTTGGATCTGTATTGATTAGCTTTGTGCCCAAATCCATTGCATGTATAACAGTAACCGTTGAAAGATTTAACCACTCTACCATTGTTATAGTCATTTATCATTTGAATTTTGCACTCACTAGCTCTATGACCAAATCTCTTGCATGTAAAACATTGACTAGAAAAGGTGGAACATTCTGAATCATTCTAGTCCTACATTCCATTCCCTTATGTCCAAATCTATTGCAAGAATAACAAAAACCATTAAAATATGGGTACCTCTGTGTATTTGGTTTTCTGACTAGTGATCTTCTAGCTTCATTCATTTTATTACAGATCTTATTTCCATTGTTCTTATTATATTTAGTCTTCTTTGATTCTTTGATCTTCTTTTCTACATTTGGTGTCTAATTTGCTTCTGATCTTTCACCTTTCTCAAATCCTAGACCTTATTTATCTTTGGAAGCATTCTGACTTGTAATCATCTCATCAAGCATGATAGAGCTCATCTTGAATTTGTCTTCATGATTCTTTTCTTTTTCTAGATTTGATCTTAGGTTCACCACTTCTTGTTCAAGCCTT
>VDFB02119343.1:0-14301 GCA_007258455.2 Sequoia sempervirens | reverse complement strand
CCCAGAGCTTTGATGCCAAATATAATGTTCAAATTCCAAACAAATATCAAATTAATCAAAATCATAAGAAGTAATTACAAGTATCCTAATACATGATAAATAACTCAATATAAGCCATGACATCATATGACATATCATTCATATGTGAAAATAAGTATGTGTAATAACGTGATACAATAGTTGATTTAGGTAGTCCATCACCAATAAGTCATAATGATATAACAAGAGTACAAGTAATGTACACACTGGAATCTTCAATAGTCCAATCCAATAATCATCCAAAATTCAATAAATGTTCAATTAAATGAAAGTATAAATATAAATAGTATTTCAATAATAATGTGAGGATATAAATAATATAGTCTTCAACTTTCATCAACCCTCACAGTAATCTACAAGTCAAGAGATGAGAACATGTTCCAAGTGCTTTTTCTGCCCAACCATGAAGCTTACTAGCACAAATGAAAAAATATTAGAAACTCTCTCCTTCCTCTTGCATAAACAATTTCAATTACAAAATATAGGCAATACTCTCATAATTAATTTAATTACAAAATTCACAACTTTTACACATCTCATTGCCACATAAAACAATTTTTGACAATTTCATTTTTCAATCCAAATTTAAATCTAAATCCCATTGAAAAAATGAATGTAAGCTCAAATCCTTATCTCAATCTAGTTTCATTAAGCTACTCTACAAATGGATTCAATTTATCGATTCTCATTTTTGCGAATTACAAATCATATCTACAAATTATTTTCCTTTATAAATATTTTATCATTGACATGCCTGCAATCTTCTCTCCCCTCTCTACTGTGAGTCTCTTTATTTTGATTGCATTTTAATCTAAAATACCATTGATTAAAGGTGCAACCTCTAGGGCTCACTTCCACAACCTCTCTAAATGCCTTATCAACTTTTAAAATTTTAGACTTAGGTTATTAATTCGTGTGCATCTTATAGCTTTTCTCCCTCAATTAGCATTCTCCTTATCTTCTACAGACTGCACACGTCCCTTATGTCTCTTTTCCTTGGTTTGTGTTTGTAATTTTTTTAATTTTTTTTCCCAATTCAGTCATCCTTGACTCCCACGCATTCTCTTTTACACATGTATGACACCCCACTCTTATTCTCCATTCAAAAATTTCCTATTCATTGTTGCCACTCTCCCTCTATCATCCCGCATTGCCTACTTATTTATGTCATTTAAAATTTAAAATTATCTTTCTAGTCTAGCACGACCACTCCAATATCTTCCCACTCAAAACATATGCTACGCAACCCCTATGGCTCTCCCCCCACACTCCAATCTTTGCATACAATCACTTCTCCTTGTGGCATGGCTTAGGTCTGATTTTCCTTCCAAAACTATAATCTTTTCAAATATGTGTACATGTCTATTCCTTTCCTCTTCTCTCTGAGTTGTCCCCTTTTTTTATTTCCATCTTTTTATTTCTCTATGGTTGTGTATGTTTTATGTCTCTTTATCCTCCTCAGGTATGAGCAACTCCAATTGCGTCTGCTTGTATTTATGATTACAATTAAATTAACAATTATCTGTTTTCATTGCAAAATCTGGTCAACTAAAGAATGAAGCAAAATTTATTATAAAAACTTGAAATTACAAATGGCATTTTTTCAAATGTAATTTCCAATAATGTCATTCATTTCTACTCCAAACAACCACTGAGACTGAAATTATTTGGACTCTAGAATCAAACACAAATCAAAAATGAAAAATCAACACCAAATTGTTTTTGGGTGGTATGGATCACCAATCCGCCCGAGATGTTCCTACATCACTTACACTTCCCCGAAGAGTTCTTCCTAACATGAAGAACCACTGACCTTGCACAAGATTCTTAGCAAAAGGAAATTGATGAACACAATGAAATCTAGTACATGCCTAATATATCTACATGCATTTCTATAACATATAAAAGTAGAACTAGAAAAAGCAGTGTCTATGCTCCCTATTAACCCATATTTGGCACCTATCCAAAAGGTAAAATTTCTACAAATAATCATGAATACAATATTTCCCTAATTTAACATTTAAATAACATGCCTGCTACTTGATAATATGATCAAATTTCATTACTTCACCTTTTCATGCATAAAAGAATATATAAAAAAATTATATAGTAAACGACATGTAATTCATTATATCTTACATGCAACTAGCTATAACAAGCAAATTGATCTTTAATAATATTTCATAACTTCATGCAATATTTAAGATACATGAATTTTTATTTCCAATGTCATGCAAGATTTAACCTATATGGAAAGCATCAAACCCTTATCAATTAAATGGTAGTTTCATGTCTTCAATTTCAATGTTATGATTATTGATAATATTATTCTTAATATTAGTAATGAACTTGTTATTTTGTATAATTATCTAAAACTAATAAATATTCTAATTATAATATCAACATTTTCCTAGTTCACCTTAATAGCATCAATGAGCAAGAGCAGTGAGAGAGGGATTTTGAAGGTTGCAGAAGGCACAAATGATTGTGAATCTGAATCTGGTGATGAAGATGATTAGGATGCTATGGATGGGTTGTAGAAGGCTTCTCTTGCCTTGGTATTTTATGATTTTGATGGGTTCCCTCACTTTTTGTGGTTTCTCTTTTGCTAGATGAGATGCAATGCTGGTGGTGGTTTTCTTATGCCCGACAAGAGGTTTTTTTGCTTGAGGCTCTCTCTTTGGCGAATGAGGTGAGATTTGGTTTCCTTGCATTAGAAGTGTGTTTGTATTTTTGGTTGTCTCTTATCCTTGACTAGCATGTTAGGGAGGATGTGGTACTTATTGGTTTGGCTAGCTCCCTTCATTCTTCCTATACAAGCTTTCCTTGTCTTTTCATTCTTCTGTTGGGTATTTTCTAGAGGTTGTCCTTTGGGTGAATGGTTAGTGGTTTGGCTTTCTTGTGAAGGAATTGTGTTTGGAGATTTGGCCATATATTTCCCTTGGTTGACATGTTGAGGAGAATGTGGAGCTTATTATTTTGGCTAGCTCCTTTGTTTTTCTTCATAGGTTTCCCTAGCCTTCCCTTTCTTCTTTTGTGTGTTGCCTCTCATTATTCTTTTAGTGGGGTATTTTTTATTGATGGGATCCTCTTTTCTTATGCTCTAGTTGTTGGTGTGGCTAAGGATGGAGGTGTTGTTTATTTGGCTGTGGAGACCATTTTGAGGTTGGGGTTCAGTGGTTGCTCTATTTTTGGTGAAGGGCTCCCCCTTAGAGATTTCATGGTTTGGTACCCCTTTTAGTCTGCAAATATTTTATGTTGATGGGGTTTTCTTTTGGCTAGAAGGCTTCTTGTTTTCATCTCCCATCTCTTATGGTGCTCAAGGGAGTTGATTTTTCCCTTTTTTATGAGTTTATTTGGACTAGGTTGTTCATATTGTTCTTTTGGCTGGTTTGGTGATTGAGTTATTCGTAACATCTTTTGTAAAGGCTCATATGTGTGCGTTTTTACTACTGTTGGCTAGGGGGCTTTCTAAGTCTTTCTTCAAGTCCTAGAAACTCATGATACCAAAGGTTGGTGTGATTTCCCTTTATGCTAGAGTTTTTTATTTTTGTTGGATTTTACAACTGGTATCTTATATGGAGGTGAATATTGCTCATATTGAGGAGGATCCCTCTCTTATTGAGGAGGAATTGGTTGTTGTAAATATGGCAGGAAGACCTCTTCACTTATGTTGGTTCCTATTGAGGTGGAGCTGGTGTGTGTAGGGGAGTGGTGGCTTTGGTTGTAAGAGCTCTCATTTCTTCCTCTCTTATAGAGGGGAGCTCTCTCCTATTGAGGTGGATTTTGGGTTGGTATTTTGAGTGGAATGGTGCTATAAGAAGGTTGATGCTTCTCAGTGTTTTGTTGTGCTCTCCAATTTCCCTATTGAGGTGGGGAGTTTGTATCTACTACGTGTGCTGAGAAACATGGGTATGTTGGTGTTCTTTTCCATTAAGTTGGATGTTATCTTTGGCTTATCCTTAGTTGTTTGAGAATCTGGTTTGTTGTGGCCTGGTTGATTCAAGCTATGTTTATGGTAATTTAGGGTTCAAGGTCCCTGTAAAAACCTGGTTGTCAAGGGTTTAAGGTCCCATCAAAACTTACTTCTTGTAGCTTGAGTAGTCTTTCTTATCCTTACGTGGTTGTTGTTGTTTGGTTGTTGATGGTTTGAAGATTATTTCTTTAGCAAAATTCTTGTTCTTGATAAGGTTTCAAGTCCCTTCAAACTCCTCGCTTTGTAATGGTTTAGTTCCACCAAACCGCTTACCCCTAATCAAAACATTTATCGCTTTACATCATTATCCCTTCACCATTATAATGGTAATGTGTCAATTTTGAAAATAACCTTTCTAGCATGTACATTATTTTATTGGATAACTTTAAATCAAAACTAACATAGTTTTAATATTGTGATAAATTTTCATTTGTTGATAAAATTTTAAAATTCAAGATGCTACAAAAATTTGGTGAGTAAGGGAACAAAACCCAAATTTTGTTTTAAAAAGATATTTTCTATATTTTAAGAGAAGTTTGAAGCAGAAAGTTGACTGATATTTGCATATAAGAAGTTCATATGTGCAAAACTATGTGATAAACCAAAAGTTTTAAAATTGCTATTAATTTTAAAATTGTAATGGTTGTTTTATTTCCTAATAAAATTTATTTTCTTTTTGACCTGGAAACATATTTAAAATTATTATTCCCCAAGGCCCAATTCAACTTCTGAGTCTACATTCTCCTGGGATATGAGCGGCCGTGCGGTGCCAAGCTCTCATCCCTAAAGGACTAGTCTGGGCCACCACCCTTCTGACCCCAACTCTGGGTACTAAATGTAAGACCATGAAAGGACTAGTTGGGTGCTAGGCTAGGTCGTGGAGGATACCTCCGTCATCAAAAATATATATATTATTATTTTAAAAAAATAAGACAAACTAAAACCAATAACTCTACAATTGTTGATTCAATCTATTCACAATAAATGAAAAGTAGATCTAAAAATATTGGTTTTAGATCTAATAAATTCATTAGCTTGGGACAATATTTTTGCAGCCTTTTAAATGAGAATACTAGGTGCGAGTTATTTTTTTTCATTTATGGGACAATGAATATTCTGGAACAAAATGGTTAGGGTGAACCCACCCCTGTTTATTTGCTGTTGAGAGCTCTTTTCAAAATTCTAAGACATGGCTATAACAAATTCTCCTTCTCATGAAAGGTGCATAAGATAACTAGTGGATCTATGTTTTAACAACCTAAAAGAAAATAATTATAATTTCAAAGAGGAATTCAAGAGCTTGCCACAATTACAGGGAGAGTTCATGGGTGTAGCACATATTATACCATCCATTCCAAGAATCGCATCTATAAGTTAATAATAATGGTCCACTAGCATCACCAAATCATTCATAGAAGATAGAAGTAGGACAATGCAAGATTATAATGCTAAGTTAAAGTTTCATATTTCATGAAGAAGGTTGATAATATTCTGAATTTCCAAAGCATAGGATACATCTAGTTGCATCAAGCTAGGAAGGAGATTAAAAGAGTGTTATGAATTGGATTGGCGATGACAGACTATGGTGGCCTCTCAAGGCATTCAGAACATTTTAAAGATATAGCAATTAAGGAATTTGTATGTATTAAAAGGATTAATATTCATGCAATCTAAGAAAATTTTAAATCCTAAACAGCAAAAAGAGCACACTAGGTAGTATTTTCATCTATTATCAAAACTAATTCATGAGAAGAAGTGGCATGTACTGTGCAGCGATGGAATTGGGTAGAATAGAAGCTTGATCCATACCATGTTTTTCCCTTGAAATCAAGTGCCCAAGGTGTTAATCCTTCGTGATCTACTCAATTTGCTTCTCATGCCTTTCTCCAATCTAGTCATTGCCTCCAAAATGCTTGATCTTCCCAAAGATAATCATCCTTTTTGAGAGCTCTATCTCTCTTTTTATCATTTTAATTCTCATGCAAATTTAGTTTTTTTGTTTTGTTTTAACTTTAGTTTTTTAAATTTTAGATCTAGACTTTAGTTGTCCATTGCATGATTTCATGCACAATATTTTGAATCCATTTTAAATTAATTTTTTTAATAAAACTTATTGATTTAATTCTTATTTTCTTCATTAAATAATATTCATGCAATCTTTTTAACTAATTATTTTATTTTTGTATAACAAACTAAAATTAGTTTTATTTTAACAATAATATGTGTAGTTTAAATTTACAATTATTTATATATTTTACTAATAAGCTTGCTTTCATTCATATATATATATATATATATATATATATATATATATATATATATATATATATATAATTTATAAAATCTAAAAATCTTTTATTTTCCTAATCAATCATTTTAACTTTTGCAAACAAAATACCATATAACATAATTTTTAATTTCTCAAATAATTTAACTTTCAAAACATAATGATCCTAAAGCATAATCATTAGTCAAATCATAGCATTCAAGCAATGATATATCTGTAATAACACAATGCAATTATGAATGCAATATGAATATATCTGCATGTGTGTGTGCAAAATTCACATCATATTCATCAATATCAATTGGCTAATCACCTCTATCTCAACCATGTTCTCACCTTCAACATGTACCTGTAGTCAGTCGCACATTAGTGGGTTAGTCCTTAAAAACCATAGTCAAAGCTCATATAAATTATACTCATAATCATAACACAATAACTATTTCAATTTCATTTCTATGCATCTAGATTAACCATCAATTTCTTTTTTATAAAAAGGGGTGAAATTTTTCTATTCAATAAAGAGCATTCAAGTACAAATAGAGTCCAAAATGACTAGAACCATCAAAATACCAATCAACATGAAGCATCAAAATAGAACCATACAAGAACATGCCAAAGAACAACCAACACCCATAAAGATCGTCCAACAATAACACAAGGCTACAACTTCCAATCCGCATAAAGATATCTGGACAAAGTGTTTCTTTTATCTAGGTTCAATTGTCTACAATCACCCACATTCAAAGTCCCCCCACTTTTGGAGGCCCATTTAGCCAAGAAATCAACCACCTTATTCCATTCTCTAAGAATGTAAATAAACGAGATGGTATCAAAATTCAAAGCAAGATGAAGGATTTGCTTCACAATTAGAACTAATCTCCATGAAGAGTCCTAAAAATCTCGCTTACTAAGAAGAGAGACCAAAATCATAGAATTAGTCTCACATATCACATCTTTCCAACCAACCTCATATGCTTTCTACAAAGCCTTAAGAATCGCACAAGCCTTCATCTGACCCATGTGAATGGAGAAGAAAAATATCATGCTCCTAGTACTTTCACAACCCACTCCTCTAATCCTAGTAGCACCAAGATTACCCTGAGCAGAACCATCAATGTTAATTTTGAGAATCCCAGTAGGAGGAGGACACCATCTCTTGTCTCTATTCACTTTCTTAGAAGGTTTTGGCCTCCTTCCCCAAGACCCTTGGGGGCCAAGAGAAAAATGAAGCTCCAGACTAGAAGCAATATGCATGTCTAAAGAAGATATAGACTCTCCCAAATCAAATTTAGAAGAGATAGTTTCTTTCATAATACTCTACACCTTGTACTAGACCTGTAAAACCCCTAGATGATACATATGAAAAATGCGCCAATTTCTCTCCAACCAAATTTTCCAAATAATAATAGAAGGTCCCAAATCCTAAGTATACACAAGAAAATGCGCAGATGTTGCAGGATTACCCAAATTCTCCCAAAAATTCTATGAAGATAAAGCAAATATGAATGGCCTTCTCCAAAATTTCCATCAAAGTCTCCAAATTTCAAGATCAAAAGGACACTAAAAAAATAAATGAGTTATGCTTTCTTCATCGGAACCACATAAAAAATAAATAGAAGGCCCACAAAAACCCATTTTCTA
Source organism: Sequoia sempervirens (assembly GCA_007258455.2). Lineage (NCBI taxonomy): Eukaryota > Viridiplantae > Streptophyta > Pinopsida > Cupressales > Cupressaceae > Sequoia > Sequoia sempervirens. The sequence goes on along the minus strand of VDFB02119343.1, from coordinate 6,358 downwards.
ATGTTCTCCCAAGTGAGGCACTTGTTATGACTCAACAACCAGAGAAACATATTACACTTGGGCCACCCATCCTTGTACCAAATACAATTCCACCAAGGATGAGCTCTCACCTCATCCTAGTGGGAAACCAATGCAACATACCCTTGGGAAATAGAGTAGATACCCTTCGAACCATGATCCCACACCAACGGATTATTTTCTTTTGAAGAACAACAAAGCCTTCCAACCAGAATAGATGCCAATATACTTTGCTACTCTTGATACCCTCCATCTGGCCAACTATCAAGATTTTACCACTGATAAACTCTAGTGCCACCCAATTGTGACAAAAAATTGAAACTTATCACCTTGGACCACCTACCAACCACAAAAATTTCACTTAGAGGATGGAGAAGAGGAAATGAAGAAAGAATTGGGGGGTGACCATCCGAAGAATCAATCCAAAAAAGGGCATGCTCCCCTTTTTGAATGATCCAAAAAAGACCCTCCTTAATGAGAGTTGAACCCCTCTTAATGGCGCTCCAAATCATAGAACCTTTACCAGCCTCCTCCTTTATTGGAATATCCACACTAGCTACCCTGCCCAAATATTTAAAATTTAGAATACATGCCCATGGCTGGTCAGGAAATTTACACCACCTCCAATATAATTTAGTAGCCAAAGAAAGACTATTTTGTTCTGACTTCCTAAGCCCAAGGCCACCATTCTCTTTTGATTTGCAAACCTAATCCCAACTCACCAAACTCTATTTCTTTATATCAATATTTCCTACCCATAAAAGTTTCTTGGTAAGAGAGGCAAGCTCCTTGAGCACACTCTTGGCAGCGGATAACACCAAGAACCTATACAAAGTTAGAGCCTAAAGGATAGAATACATAAGAGTCACCCTACCAGCTAAAGAAATCCATCTTAAAGTCTAGTGGTTGGCCTTAGCCCAAAATTTATCCAAGATATTTTCCCAATCATTTCTCTTCAAGTTTCCAACACAAAGGGGAATCCCCAAATACTCCAAGGGAATTTTACCAATCTGAAAAATGAAGAATGTTGGAAATTTTGTGTTGGATCAAATCAAGATTATTAAAAATAAATAAATTTGAGACTTACCCTCATTGATCTATTATCCAAACGCAACCAAACACACATCCAAGTATTTCTTGAAATTAGCTACCTCCTCAATCCTAGCACCTCCCATAAGAGTAGTGTCATCCACAAGATAGAGATGAGTCTGAGCTTCAAAACCTTGATCCCAACACCAACCACTAATCAAGCTTCTATCTCTATGTTATTTATGCAGTCTCCCAAAACCTTCAGCCATCAAGACAAAAAGATAAGGGGAAAGAGGATCCCCTTGCATGAGTCCTCAGCTTGCAAAAAATGTAGGTGAGGGGGAGCCATTAACAAGAAAAGAGAAGGAATATTTGGTCACACAACTCATAACCCACGAGACCCACTCAAAGTGGAAGCCAAAAGACAAGAGAAAATGCTGAAGAAAAGACCACCTAATTCTATCATAAGCTTTGGACATATCCATTTTGATGAACATTGATTTCTCTTTAGAGGATGACATGGAGTGAATAGTTTTTTCTACCACAAAATTACCATCAACAACTTTCCTGCCCTTAACAAAGCCACCCTGCTCTAGAGAAATAAAGGGATCCAAAAACCTCTTCAATCTTTCAGCAATCAACTTAGTAATAATCTTGTAGGTCACAATGCACAATGCAATAGGCCTAAAAGAGTCTAAAGAAGTGATACCCTCTTTCTTTGGAATCAAAGAAAGGAAAGTGGAATTTATAGCCTTAAGCATTTTCTTGTTAGTATAAGACTCCTAAACCACCTCTAACAAATCCATTTTGATGGTATCCCAATATTCCTGAAAGAACTTAATGGGAAATCCATTAAGGCTAGGAGTTCCACCAAAGAGATGGGTTCTAGAATAGAATTATTCATCTCCATTGAGACCAAAGGGGGGATGCAGGCCAAAAGTATATTCTCCTCCTCCAAGGCAAGAGGCATATCCTTAGAGAAGAGAGAAGAAAAGAAATAGACCACCTGGACTCGATAATAGCTTAATGCGAGTTTAGTTGTTTTCCTTGAGCCGACAAAAGAGAGGAAATAATATTTCCACCTCTATGTGCCTTAACTAAATTATGAAAGAAATCAATTTTCCTATTGCCTTCTTTGAGCCAATCAACCCAAGATTTTTGTTTCCAAAAAAAATCCTCCCAAAGCTCCCATTCAACAAGTTCCCTAGATTACTTGGTTTCTTCCTAAATAAAATCCACAGTCATCCCCTCTTCCTAGATTTTGAAAGTGATGCAATCAAGATGATCCTAAATTTTTTTCTACCTATGAAAGAGATTTACCAAAAATCATTTTATTCCATTTCTTGAGCTTGAATTTGACATGTTGGAGCCTCTTGAAAACAAAAAACATTTTCATGCCAAAATTAGTCCTCCCTTCAATCCAGCACTGATCCACAAGTTGGTGCAAATGAATATCCCTGAGCCACATCAGTTGAAATTTAAAAGGAGGGTTCTTGATCATAGAGAACCGAGAAGAGGAGAACTTAATGATCAAACCCTTCCACCCCATGATCTCAGAAGACGAAGTCCATTCATTATCTTTCCATTCAATAGACACTAGAAACCTGTCTATCCTCTCAAGAAATAGAGCCCTCCCACACCTCTGATTGTGTCAGGTAAAGGTTCCATTAATGGGTTGAGCATACACTAAATTGAAAAACTTGATATTATCCTAAAGCAAGGAAGAAGAAGGACCTAGCCTGCAAACTCCCCCCAATTTTTCCTCCAAGGTGGATATAGAATTAAAGTCTCCTACCAAAACCCAAGGACAAGAAGGAGACAAAGAATGAATAAATCTAATATGAGTCCATAGAAAATTATTACCAGGAAAGTCACTAGGTGCATACACATTGGTGAAAAAAACCATTGTTCTCGAATTGAAACAAGATTCCAACATAGAAAGGGAGTTACTTCCATCCAAACACCATGGAGGCAAGATCCTGAAAGGGTCCCAAATACATGCCACACCTCCAGCAAAACCATGAGAGCCAACACATTGGCAATATCCTCTCCAAATTTTGGTAGCAATTTTCATCATTTATTCAACAAGAAGTATAGTCTCCTAAATAAAAAGAATATCAAGATTATGATCATGGACTAACTCTCGAGTAGCCTTTTCTCTAGGGACGCTACCCAAACCCCTAGCATTCCAAGATAACAAAATCATTTATGAGAGGAAGCAAAGTGGGAGTCCAATGTTTTCAAAACACCAGATTCCACCAAAGATTCTCCCATAATATTCATCTTCTCCAAGTCCTTCTTCCTCCCAACTTTATCCATCTTGTCACCAGTCACTTTCTTTAATATTTTTTGGTGAATGCCTAGGAGAGGCCCATTCTTCTTTTTACCATCATCCTTAGCCCTAGAATCAGTTTCCAACTCATTTAGCCCATCAGTGCCAGTGTGCTCATGAGAAGGTTCCTCCAAAGGGTTAGAAACCAAAGCACCCACAGGAGGAGCCATAGTATCATGCTCATGAGTCCCAAACTTAGCTAAGGATGAAGAGGGAACAAGCCCTTCCTTTGAAACTTCATGTATGCCATTTGTTGGAGAGGAGAACATAGGGTATTAACCACCAAGATTTTATCCTTGAAAATCCTAAGTCCCAAAGTTGTGATCATGCTCCATTTTCAAAGTTCTCAAGAACATCAAATATGTTGCTAGAGACCTCTCTAAGCAAGGTTTTGTTCTAGCGGTTTGGAACCTTTACTTTCAACCATGATTTCACAAGAATAAATCCATTTTGATTAGGCTCCTCAATCTAAATCGATGTTGTTCCTTTTTCTTTAGAAGTATTTTCATGCACACCTGGTGTAGGTTGTTGGGTTTTAGCTCATAGCTTAGGGTAGTTTCTTTGCAAATTTCCATATTCATGGAAAGTATGACAATGAAAAGGAAGGGTCTCATAATCCACCTATTGAACCCAACACATACCTCCTAGCCTAATTTCAATAGAATCTGGTAAAGGGTTATTTAAACTAATTTCCACACACTAGCGAGAAAAAGAGGTTACCCTATGATCAAGAGTCTAATGGGAAGGGCCCAAGGGCTTCCCTAAAATAATTGCAATAGAATGTAAGATGTCCTTGCACCAAAACTCCATCAAAAGACGGGTATAAAAATCCAAATAGGAATTCTTGATGAAATCTTTTCAGATGGATCAAACCCTTAATTCCATGGTTTGATGAAGAGTCTCGCCTGGTTGTGAAAGCATGGGCCCCCTTCAAAAACTACATTACGATCTGCAATCCAAGAAAAGACCACAAATAAATACCCATTAGCTCCCAAAATGACTTCCAAATCTCCTTCAGGATTCTAGTTGTTGCAAACCCAATTTTCAAGAAAGAGAAGTAAATGCCGACCCCTATGAATTTGTAAATGAGTGCATGCTCAGGTAGATACAACACATCCTCTGCAATATAATCTGGGTTGATCACCACCACTAGGTGATCTTTAGATATTTCTAAACACCTATTGGGTTTTGGACGAAATCTCTAAGATTTATTGTTGTTCTACTCCTTGGTCACATGTAAGAGGAAATTTATTGCATCCTCATGACCATAGGATGAAGAAACCTCACCAACTATGGCATCTTTAAAAGAAAGCATATGGGGATCCCCTGTACTGCTTGTATGGGTCAAGCAGCCTACACAACCAAACACCCACCAAAACAAGTGAAAAAAGGACAAAGCACAACACTAATAAGAAGCAGTAAATGTCAAAAAACTTGGAGAGGTGACCTGCAAGGGGAAAGATCCCCCACACCACCTTGTGCAAGCCAAATAAAAATCCCATGGCCTCACCAAGCCACATAGACATGCAACTCCCAAGTCTACATCCTACCATGCATCGCTATCCCACTCTCAAACACTGGTCAACCCACTAAAAATATTAGTAATACTAGAATTTCCTAATTAATATGAGCATATAAGATTAATCATCAATTTCAATATCAATTTCAATTTTATTTAATTTTCAATAATTTAAAAATAACATATATAATTAAAACACATTTTCCACAATCATAACATGTTCAACCAATATTCTCAATCAATTCAATTTATTTATTAATCAAGTTTATGCATGCTAAACAAGATGTGACATGGGTTTTCTGTGTTAAGGGTTTCCCACATAAAATTTTGTGTCTTATGTAATATTTTGATAACTTAGTATTTCATTACTTTCATTTGTACTAAATTTAGATTTGGTATTGGTTATTCGCTATTAATTAAATACAAGTATTAAGATTTCATTAATTTAGTACATCAATCCTTTCTAACAAGGGTGCAAATCCCTAATAGTTTTCAATAAGATGTTGGGACATATTGAAATAATTATAATAGAATATGTGAAGGATATTATTTTCAACCATGCACAAGAGATGTCCTCTTTTGAAGAAAGATTTAAAAGTATGTAGAATAAATAAGTTTTCAAGCTTACTCATGCATTAAGAGTAAGAAATAATCTAGATAGATATCAAAACTGGGAAGTTCTAATGATTGGGGTGAAGTTGAAACTTGGTGAGGATTCCCATAAAAACATTGGGTATGAGATGGCTTTGTTGATTTATGGATAGGGGTTTCCCTTTTTCTCATATCTAAAACTAATAATTTTTTAGAATTGAAGGTTTTGCTATTAATATTATCAATGGATTTTAATGCAAGGTACAAGAAGTTGGTTATTAAATGATATTAATAAGAAGTGATAATGAATTAGAGAAGAAGAAAATTCCTAATTATCATACAAGGGAACATTTAGAGAGATGCTACTTTAGATTAGAAATTTTAACTGTGTATCTTTCAACTATTGTTATTGATTAAAAATAGGTGACTATTTTTTAGATTCACATTGTTGTAATAGGCACCAGAGTTAGTAATTATCTAAACTTATCAAACTTACAAAAAAAATTGTATAGGGATTTCAATTATTATATAGCTATATATTAGCTATTATTGGGACAAAGCCCCATAACAAGGTCCCCAACATATTAAAAAATAATACTTTACACTAGCATGTACTTACTAGTTCCTTTAGTTATTATTAACTAAATCCCAATTCCAAGGAGAAGAAAGCTTAAAAATACTTGCGGGTGTGTATGGAGGATGGCTCCCACTACTCTAAAATTTCTTGTGTCCTTTGTTCCATGTTCTCCAACGCCTTTTGTTTTGTCTTCCCTTGTGCACTCCATGTTGAAAGAAAAAGGTGTTCATGCCCCTGATGGAATGGTGTTTGTAGATTATTCCAATCTGAGCCCTAGCCAGGCCATGGTTAG
>VDFB02119342.1:0-114406 GCA_007258455.2 Sequoia sempervirens | reverse complement strand
TCAATTTGAATCTAGCCTAGAAGACCTCCAAAACACTTCAATGGTGAGGAAAACACCTCAATCCATACCACAAAAGAGATTGCAGACAAAAATATGCCTTGGAATGGCGATTTCACACCATCGCTCATACACTAAGAAAGAAAACTTGAAATCCATGATGAGCGATAAGAAGCAAAAAGCATTGCCTCATCATTGATTTTATTTGGAAAGGAGAACTCCAATTTGTGATGGGTGATGAGAATCAACTGCCATCGCCTATCGCTAATTCAAATGTGAAAGAAAAATTTAAACCACAACGAGTGATAGAGTTTGTCATGAAGCAATGCTGCTGTGCTGCAATGAACTCAACCAATAGGAAGAAAGAATTAATAGTTGCACTCAACAAACATTTAAAAAAAAATGTTTTATTTTCCCTAAAATCTTCATTGGTGGAAAACAACGATCGCTGATTTGATTCTTGATTTTCCATTCAAAATGGAGATGAGTGATGCATCTGCCATGAAAATGTTGTGAACTTCCCTAGCCAATGAGAAGCAAGAAATAATTTCACTTTATCATTGCTTTGGAAATAAGAGCCACCAATTAGCGATGGGAAATGGACACATCAACCATCGGTCATCACTAATTTAAACTCAATCTCCTATGCAATGAAGTGAAGGTGAGATCACTCATCACCCATTTGATGAGGAAGAAGACAACTCAATCTATGATTGGAAATGAAGAGGAACCATCATCGCTAATTTCCAATACAAATGAGAAAGACAAATCAAAACATTATAACTTATCTTGAGACCCTGAAACTTAACAAGCATGTAGACATTTGACCCAAGAATTTAGTGCAACAAATGGCTTGGGAAAACATATCCTAAGGCACAAGATATTAATCAACAAAGTTTCTCAGTTAGACTTTCTTGAATTGTACCTATTTAAAACTAATTAAAGCTCACCAAATTGCCACTTTGAAAAATATCAAATCATCTCCTATGGAACTGTCATTGGATACACTAGGTCATTTGGGTACATTGAGTATGTGTGCAAGAGGGATTTTCTTGAATCATCATTCATCACAAGATATTGAGGGTCAAAATTGGCTATCCTGAAACATTCTGGAAATGTAAGTGTGAAAATAGAGCAAATTGCATTTGCTTTTGGCTTCGAAAAAATAGAAAATCAAATCATAAGGCTTTGAAATTATACCAGGGAGCATATGAATATAGGGAGAATGGAGAGAAACAATCTGTTCATCATGAAAATCCTCCATTTGCAAAATATAAGCTAGAATGGGAGGCCACTTCACAGAATTGAGAGTTCACAAACAATAGAAAAGTATCAAAACCCTCCAACTTAGCTTTTCAAAACATTGTCAAAACTCATCATGGGAAGCGAAAAACTGACATGCACATTCACATATATCACATGAGTGTGCCCACAAAGGGGTTTTGTACGAAAATCAACTGGCTTCGAATTGTGACCCTCCAAAATAGGTCACTTGGGAAAACATTTTTAGGGGCACTTCTGAGTGTGCCAAGGAAAATTTTTCAATATGGGCACTCAAATTTGAAAATTTGAAGGTGCCAACAACACCTACAGTAGGAATCATTTGCCACTTATAGAAAATGTGTCTAGTTTGAATTTTTTGGAACTTCAAAGTTTTGATACCTTTTAATGAATATTATGACCTTGAAAATAAGGGGACATTTCCAAAAAGCTTGCAACCTAATCCTCAATGATCTTCAAGTCTTCAAAGCACCTAAATCTGCAATCACTCAAAGAGAGAGATAAAAGTGTTGATTGTTAAGGAATAGGGGTTTTCCTTTGTCAAACCCATTTTAGGTAATTCAACCAAATGATGAAATAAGATAATGAAGCATGAACATGAAATAATTCAATTAGAACCTTTCCATGATGATGGATCTTGAATTTCTGCAACAATTGATGAAGAATCTACCCTTGAATTCCTTAGAAATGATCTTGAAAGCTATCTTGATGACCTTGTGAAGACTTGGAGTGCTTAACTCTTGAGTACTTGACTTGATAACATGAATGCTTATGTGAAATAGTGATTTGAAAGTTGTTTTATATAGGAAATCCAATCAATTGACCATTAATTTGATCCTAAAGGTTGACATGGAAAAAATTTGAATTAAAAACCCACTTTTCTCACTCAAAAACTTAAAAATAAGCCAAATGGGACTCATTCACCATTTTGGGTGAATTAATCCCACCTGGATGGGACTCATTCACCCAAGGTGGTGAATGGATCCCATAGGGGCTATTTTTAGTCCTATAGTGTTAGGGAGTCAAAGAATTAAACTTATATGTTAATATTGTCATGTTTTTGATTAAAATATGCCTTTGGATGTACAATATAGTATCATAGGGGCCTATTAATGATGATATTAAGGTTATAAATACAAGAGGGCCCAAAATCCAATGTGAAAGTGTAAATAAATACACTTTACAACACTAAATTAAGGAAAAATTTGGTATATTTAGCTTAGAAGGTCCTTAAATCCCATGTGAATGTGTAAAACACATTACAACACTAGATTAGGTCCACCTTAGTTTACAAGCCTCCTAAATTTAATGTGAAATTGTAAATAAATACATTTTACAACATTAAATAAAGGTAGAGTTAAGTTAATTTAGCTTAAAAAGGGCTCAAGACCTAATATGGATGTGTAAAACACCTCACAACACTAGTTCAAGGTGATATCAAGTCCAATTTATCATTAATTATTCACAAATTAAGCAAGGGATACTTTTTTCTACACTACATTTATCCCCCACTTTAGTGGGAGGATTAACTTGCTTCAAACTCACACTAAAGTAGACATTCAAGAGGGTCCAATTGTACCAATGTGGGTGGTGTAGGATGACAAAGATCAAGGAAGTGGTCAAGCCCCCAGGATCCAAGATCCTAAGTCAAACAAACATAAGCACCAAAGGACACACATAAGACGTATGATTTGCAACAAAACAAGATACAAAAACATGTAATATCAAAGATATAAAGAAGAAAGAAAATAATAAGATAGGTTGATCTAACTTCAAAAATGTGCTCAATCTAGGGCCATGGAACTTTATGTCATCCATTGGGTGATTTTTCCCAACAAAGTGGTTTAGTGAGAAAGTCATGCTAGTGTGTCAACTTCCCATTATAGTAACCATACCAAAGTTATCCTCTCGATAATTTTGATAAGGCATAACAATGAAAATCCTTTTGGAAATACTTTTTAATGTTATGTAAAAATTTTGTTAAAGGGGATTTTCCTTTGTTCTTGTAATGGTCTTCCTCTTAGGGAGCATTGTGGTTAATGTCTCCAAGAGAGGAGAAGTCAAAAGTGTCAGATCATCGCCCATCAGATGCCTCGCTTGCATCATGCCATGTTAGTAGATGGTACACTCTTGGACGGCATCAAACCCAATGACACCACTAAGAAGATGACACATTCACAAGAAAAAAGTAAAATCACTCCATGAAATTTAAAAAAGATTTCATCTATGTATTCCCCCACTTTAAAGCAGTTGTTACACCATCATTGTGAGAAATTGCTTTAAAATAGCCAATGATAAATGCTAACATGAAAGAAGACATGGGAGCCAAGTTGGAAATCCCTATGCCAAGTCATATGTTTTCAAATTAGACTACATCATGGATAAGTATGTCATGTATGATTCAACTTAAGGCATGTCATCCACATCCCAAGATTTCTCTTATATATACATGAAAGGTGGTCAAATATCCAAAAGAGACAATGCCAAGTGACATATAGGGATAAGGCTTCCTAACCCTCTTTCCCCCACTCAGTGTAGGACAAGGGTGAGACCGGAATGAATGATGATGTGCTACTCCTTGCAAAAATGGAATGACTTGCGATGAATGTAAAACATGAAATAGTGAGTATGATATGATCCTACAACTATTCCATGGCAAGGAGTAGAAACTAATGTTATTTATTATGATGAGTAAATAAGGTGTCAACTTGATAGATATTAATGAGATATCTATCAATTTTAGATGCATGAAAGTTAATGTTATCTTGGAGAATCTTTGGTGAGTGTTGAAATTGAATTAAGGATTTTGTTTTAAGGGACAATAACCAAGATCATTAGTCATTTCTTGCATTTTAGGCTTTATAGGGGCATGGATACCTTGTTACATAGTATCACATCCTTTTCCATGTTTCTTCATAAGTTCAACAACTCTTCCATAAATCTTTTTTACTTCTTTCAGATTTGGTGGTTGTTCGACCTGATCAAAGTTTGTCATTTATGTTGTCATTTCTTCTACAATGGTTGAAGTGAATGTTTTTGAATTTTGTGAACTGCCATTGCTAATTTCTCTTTTCCATTTTTAGACTCTTTTGTTATGATATTTTATTCTCCCATGAATATAGGTATGAAATCAAAGGTTTCTAAAGCATCTTTTGGCAATAAATTTTTGGCTTCTTCAAATTTCTTTTGTTTTTCTATGGTTGGTGTGAAGGGTTATTTAATGTGCACAATGTCAAAGGAATTATCCTTTGTTTCATGATCTCTTAGTGAAGAGGAGTCTGATTTGACTTCATAATCTTCATCGAAGGAAGCCATATTACTATTGTTTGAAAGAAGTTTGTCAATGTTGTCGTTTGCTTGAACCATGATACCTTCCCTAGTAGGAGAGTTTTTAGGAGAGAAAAAAACTAGATGTTCATGACATTAAAAGGAGGGATCTTGTAAAATAACTTCATTATAATTATGGAGGTTATCAATGGTTAGATCTTTTTGTGTCAATGATGGCATTTTCTTGTTCAATAATTTTTTCCTCATTATTCTCATCGATTCGATCTTGTAACACAATAATATCTTCTTCACCAATAGGAGATATATTAGGAGAGGGGAAGATTTGAGTGTTGTCCATGATTTCATCCTATTTCTCTAAGGTCTCATTTTCTTGTGCCATAATATCTACCTTGGTAGGATAGCTTTTAGGAAAGTAACAAACAAGAGGTTCATCACATTTAGTGGTTAGATTTTTTAAAGTAGCTTCATCACACATAGGAGAGGCATAAAGAGAAGGATAACTATGAGTTTCATGGTTATCGATGATTGGAATTTTTTGTTGAAATAGGTCTTCCCAAATGGTAGGGGCATTAGGAAAGAGAGGGATAAGATTCTCATGAGTCTCAACAAGGATATCTTCTAACACTAAATTACCTTCATTTTTAAAAGAGATATTAGGAGAAGGAAAGGTTTGATTGTCATGATTATGTACAATTATATCCCCATGTCCTATAATGTCTTCCCAAGTAGGAGAGGTAGGATTGTCATAGCGCTCAATTATTGGATATGTTAATATCAACATATCCTCCACACAAATTTATTTTTGATGATCATTCACAATTGTATCCTTATTCACTAAAGCATTTTCACAAGTAGGGGAGGTGTTGGGAGATGAATGGAGAGTATGTGTACCATATAAAAATGTATCTTTGGACATTTTCACACTCATTTGGGTCTTTCTTATGGATGTTGGCCTAGTTTTTCCTATATTTAATGTTGTAATGTGGTCAACACATTCACATTAGGTCTTGGACCCTTGTGAATCAATAAGAACTTTATGGTGCCTTGTAAAAGTGTTGTAAAGTGTTGTAACATATTTTCACACTTTTCTAAGACATTTTTAATATAATTCACTTAAATAACCTCCTTTCATCACTTACCAAGCCTTATTTCAAAGTTTTGTAAAAGGCTTTCATGCTTTTCTAGGCTTTTCATTAATAATTTGAACCTTTCTTATGATTAATTGACCCCTTATACACTTACATGCCTTATTTAAGTGTGTTTCTGAGAATAATCTTGTCAAACATCATTTAATACATATTAATTCCTAACACCCATTTAAAATGCCTAAGTGGGACCAAGTCGCCACTAGGGGTGAATTAGTCCCACTTGGCTCAAAAATCAAAATTATTTCAAAATTTTGGTAGGATATGATTCTCTAAGCCTTGAGGTTGGCCTGCGATGAGGTATTTCTAGGAAATTTTGTATAATCATGTATAAATATAGGGTTTTCTCTCTTATTTCACCTGCACTCACTCATTAATTCACTCATTCATTCACTCAAGCATTCCATCAATCAATAAATCACTTTAGGAATTTTCAAGTATACATCCATTGGAGCTTCTACTTGCATGTCTTCAGATTTCTACTTTAAGGGTTTAATTACCAAATTGGGGTTTGACCAAGGCAAACCCCTATTCACTAACCCTTAACACCTTTTCCCCTCTTTGTATGTGTTTTGCAGGCCTTGTGTGAAATTTTTTCAAAGAGAAAGGTGTGAAAAGTTGTCAAAATTTTTTCAAAGTCATTCAAATTGGTCAAAGCCCTAAAAGAAGCTTGGAGAACACCTATAGGTCAGGTTTTGTAGTTTCAGATCCAAAAACCTGTCAGGAGCTAAAGTGCATAACAGGAGCTACAAATTGCACCTTTGAATTTCCTAAAATCTGGAAGTAGACTAAGTCACCATCAGTGGTGAATTAGTCCTACTACTAGGTCTGAAAAGTGGTTTCTATAGTTCTAGATACCCTTTTGTTTGAAACCTATTTCGACCAAATTTCCTTGAAACAAGACTAAGTCGCCCATCTGGCGTAAGTGTCTTAGTAGGATTCAACAGTGATTTCTGGAGGATTCCAAAGCTCCTGTCCATCACTTTCCAGTTTCTAGGTGCACCTCTTCAATCTCATTAAAATTTTTATTTAGTTTACTTGCATTTTTATTTTATTTTGCATATCATAGTGTGTTTTCAAGCAAAGTGCATTTGCTTAGTTTTGCATTAGTATTCAATCTCTTTTATCAATTCTTTGCATCTAAGAAATTCCCCTTAGAAAAATTTCAATCATCTTTGCATTGGAATCTCAAGGGAATATTATTGAGTGAGCCATTAATACTTTTGGCTACCTCTCTCCTTTTAGGTGAAAAAACCTAGAAGTGTAAGAGATTCCCCCATCCAAAAATATATAGTTCAGTAGGTAAAGTAGTGCCCATGATCTCAACTTTGTATGTCATACTATCTTTGCAAGGGGGAAGACAAACAATACTTTCATGATCCTCAACGATTGTATCTCCTATCGCCAGGATACCTTCATCACTAATAGGAGAGCTATAGGGAGAAGGAAAATTATGATTGTCATGATTGTCAATGCTTGCATCCTCTTCTATCAATCCTTTAGTGGATTATCTATGGGAGATAAATTCATCACTACTAAAGGGTTTGAATGATATGCTTTCTCAAGGTTAGCAATTTTTTGTTTGTTTCTTTTGATGTTTTTAGTTTTTATTTTAATTTTCTAATGAATTCCAAATCTAATATGATCTAATTGAATTATCAATTAATGTTGGGAAAGAAAAATGCAAGAATCTAATTCTATCAAAAATTGTAATGATTGTAAATTATGCTAATTTTAATGATTTGAATGTAACAAAAAGGAGGAAACTAAAACGAAAAAGCCATAACACCAAACATAAGCTTAAAAATAGAAAATTTAACTCTATAAAATCTAGTTAAAAATTTAGATTGGGATTGATTTGCCCAAGGTGGTGAATGAGTCCTAGTAGTGATTTGTCTAATTTTTTTTGAATTTTTAGTTGATTTTTATATTTTATATGCTGTATGATCTAGATTTGAGATGCAAACGTAAATTTTGAATGTTTTTCAATGAAATTAGATGCAAAAATGCAAGCTATATGAGCTTTCACTAATGCAAAAGTTGAAACCCTAGAATGGAAATTAACCATTGCAAATCCTAATGCAAAGTTAATGTAAGCTAAATCTAGGATGATGATGGACTCCAAATTGGAAAAAAGGTATTCTAAATGTAGGTTCACCAAAATGATTAGTTGAAAAATGGATGCTTTATGGTTTAAGACATAGAACATCACTTTTCTCCAACTAACATTCAAGGATGCCCTAGAGATCTCAATCCAACAAAGAATGAAGGAAGAGATTTGATAGTAGGGTACTATCATAGGATATGTTTAGAGATTAATTAAGGCTAAATGAGGGGTTCACCACCATGTTTAAACTTGGAAAAGACAATAAAATGCAAAATGAAACACTAAACCCTAGTCTGATGTAATGACCTACAAAATGACCTAGAAAAGTGTGTAAAACCAAAATAGAAAGTTCTAAAACATAATCTTTTCACTTGGAAAATTGTAGAGACCTGAATGGAGATTGGAAATTCTGTAAATCTTGAAATTTTGGCCTACTAGGACTCATTCGCAATTCTAGGTGAATCAATCCTAGATTTGGATTTCTACATAGGAGCAGGTTTCAAGCAAATGGTTATCCAAATCTGCAAAGATCTCTAAAAAAAACCTACAGTGGGACTCATTCACCACTTGTGGTGAATGAGTCTAGTTTTTGCTTTTCTAGAACTTCAAAGTTCTAATCTGCACCTCTCGATTTGCTAAATCTCCTCCTCCAAGTTCCTAGATCTAAAACTCTGATTTTGAGGCTATAGGTGACCTTTTAGTGAAGATTATGACCTTGCAAATAAGGGGGCATCTCCAACAAGCGTGCAACCTAACCGTCAATGATATTCAAGTCTTCAAAGCACCTAAATCCCAAATTACATAGAGAGAGAGAGAGAGAGAAAGTATTTATTGCTAGGGAGTGGGGTTTACCTTGGTCAAACCCCTTTTGGGTAATTAAAGCAAATGATGAAATAAGATAATGAAGCATGGACATGAAATAATGTAATTAGAACCTTGCCATGATGATGGATCTTGAATTGTTGCAACAATTGATGAATAATCTTCCCTTGAATTCCTTATAAATGATCTTGAAAGGCATCTTGATGACCTTGTGAAGACTTGGAGTGCTTAACTATTTAGTGCTTGACTTGATAACATGAATGCTTATGTGAAATAGTGATTTGATAGATTGTTTATATAGGCAATCCACTCAAATGACCATTAATTTGATCCCTAAGGCCTACATGGAAAAAAATTGAATTAAAAACCCACTTTTCTTGCTTAAAAACTTAGAAATAGGCCAAATGGGACTCATTCATGCAAGGTCGTGAATGGGTCCCAGAAGGGCTATTTTTAGTCCTAAAGTGTTAGGGAGTCAAGGAATTAAGCTTATATGTTGATATTGTCATGTTTTTTATTAAAATATACCTTGGGATGCGCAATATAGAGCCATAGGGGCCTATTTATGATGATATTAAGGTTATAAAACTAAGAGGTCCCAAAATCCAATGTAAAAGTGTAAATAAATACAATTTGCAAAACTAAATTAAGGAAGAATTGGGTCTATTTAGCTTAGAAGGTCCCTAAATCCTATGTGAATGTGTAAAAAATATTACAACATTAGATTAGATCCACCTTAGTTTACAAGCCTCATAAATTTAATGTGAAAGTGTAAATAAATGCATTTTACAACATTAAATTAAGGCAAAGTTAAGTTAATTTAGCTTAAAAAGGGCCCAAGACCTAATGTGGATGTGTAAAACACCTGACAACACTAGATCGAGACTATATCAAGTCCTTGATTCATCATTAATTATTCCCAAGTTAAGCAAGGAATACTTTTTTCTACACTACAATAGTAAGTTGCACTATTAGCCTAGTTAGATAATTGCATTTCATCCATGGGACATTTCCAGATTTGGTTAAGGGTTGGTTGATTCACCTATTGGGCTATTACTCAATCACATACTTATTGAAATCCAACAAACCCCCATTCATCACATACTTCCCACACACATACACATTAATTCATTGAAACTTAGGAAAGGTGACAATCCCTAAGGTGAAAACCCAAAGGATCCTCTCCCCATTTCTCTATGTTTCAATAAATACTTTTTTACTATTGTTGGACCATGTATTGATTTTCCTTGGAAAAATGTATTAAATTTAAAATTGTGTTAAAATCCCTTAAATTTTATGATAGGTTGCACTACTCTTTAATACAAATGTTTGGATCAAACTGACAATGGTTATCTTTTTGTTGACCCATGAACTCAACCTCAAATTATTAAATTTAATTAATACTTTTATTAAGTAAAGAAATTATTTTCCTTTATATTGTATTGGAATGAATTTAAATTTCATTATTGTAAAAAAAAATAGTGACATAAAATAACTTAAATTTAATTCTCTGAAGTTCTTGTAAAGTAAACATTTCTTAAAATATAATCTTCACTATCGTTTTACCAAATATATATGCTGCAATTGAAAAATAATATATCATAATATCACAAATTTTACTTTCAAAATTTCGTTCTTATTGTCTTAGAAGAAATTCAATCTATTATAATTGATACATTGATTTTTTTTTCCACAAATAAAAGAGTCAACAAAATTCTTACAAACTATATATAATATGAATTCTATCAAATGATATTAGAACAAAATCAAAATATTATTAAATTCAGATTATATAAAAGAGCAAAAGGAAAAAAATTGTGTGTACTTGCTGAACAGTAAGTACACACAATTAAAAAAACCTTTTGCTTTATTTAGACCAACTTAGTAACTGTATAGAGTAAGAATACTACTTTCATAAGCTATTATTATTTATAACTTATATGCCTATTATTTGGAACGTGAAGGACCTTTCATCATTGGTATCATAATCAACAAGTTTAACACATGAAGACTCGGCTTTTATGGCTTTCATAGTAGAATCTTCATCAAAAATTGTTGAGTATTTTGTATGGGGGATGGCCACGACATCCCATTCACCCTGATCATTCTCACTTGTTATCACCTGCAACAGAAACATAAAAGTGTTATACAACACGGTATCAGATAAATTCACCATCAGCAATTCATGGTCCGAAAACTCACTGCCAACAATTCACCGTGGGAAAATTCATCACCATGACAAATTCACCTGAAGGAAAATTTGCCACCAGCAATTCAATGCCAATGACAAACTTTTAATGCAATAAATTTTCAGAGTGGTGAATTTTCCTTAAAAGTGAATTTATTATAGCAGTTAATTTTCTGGCAATAAATCGTTGTCGTGAATTTCAGACAGTAAATTTCTGAAGGTGAATTTTCCTACAGCCATACAACACATGCGTTAAAAATATCAGAAAAATCTCTGAAGTCAAGTCTCACCGACTCCTCGTTCTCGGAACACAGGAAAGCACTGTTCCCAAGATTTTGGAAAGTGCATGAATTTCCAGATTTCCTTTTCCACCATTGCTGCAAAGCAAAGCAAGCAGAGGAGTCTAATCATTTCACCTATATTTCGTTAAATTAATATCAAAATTGAAACTGATACGTGCACCGTTAATCGAGACAAATGCTAACCTGTAAGTTATCGTTGTTATTTGTATCAGACAAAAAAACTTTATTGCTATCCATATCCGCACAAAGAATATTCTTCTTATTATACTTTATGCATTTGATTACAACCTTTTGCATAGAAGAACTATTAATAGAGGTTTCGCTATCCATGAGTGTTTTCGAACTTCTGCATCACCATGAGGAGGAAAAAAGCATTCAGAAGTTTCCTACTTAATAATACAAATCGATTCAAGAAAACAATAAACTCCTAATATCTCTTACTCTGCAATATTATTATTTCCAATTTCCCGTCCTCCCAAAATGGAAATGCTGTGTGTATGGATGCAACGAGGTGAGACGCATGTGTGTATTTGTAGAGCAAGAAAAGAAAGGATTGACGTGGGATCCAATTCTTATTTCTTTATTTCTTTCTTTTCTTCAGTTCCTTTCAGCTCTTTAATGCTCCACTCATAATTATCAATGGATTCCACCTCATACAAATTGACCCTATTTCCATCCGACTGACCCTTTCGGCCTAAAATATAGTTTGTTGTTTTAATGCAGATGGATTGTTTCTATAATCATGATTTGAATGGGAACAATGAAATGTCAATTACTTTGACAATTGAGTACATGAAGATAAACAATGGATCACTTAGATTGTGTATGTCACCTTGTTTATGTCACCTTGTTGTCCACCATGTCATCATGAAACTTCTCTAAATAGTTATTGGACATGGAAAGGTAAGATTAATTTTTTGATAAATATTACTAAAGTAATCTATCAAGTTATTGAATAAAATTAGATTTTAATTATTACTTTTATTACATATATTTTTGGTTTATCTACATCTCTCTATATAAGATAATAATCAATTTTATCTCTAGATAGCTTCCATGTGTCAAGCTCTATAGGTCTCTTTTATCATATTAAGGAGACTGCATAATAAATGGGTAATTGATACATTTTATATTATAGACTGGTGATTAAATTGGATAAGGATTAAGTTTATGTGGATACATCATTTTGGAAAGAACAAGGTGGAAGAGCTTGGATATAGCACATGGGTGTAACATGAAGAGGTCATGGGTTTAAGATTTCATTAACTAGATGTGAGATTTAAAAAAAAATAGTTTTCATGATATTTTTGTGTCCATAAAGTAGTCTCAACACTTTACTCTCCCAAATGTAGACATTTCTAAACTTAGACTGATGTAGGAGCATCTAGCGTGTAAGAGAAATTTTGCATCCAGGGATGATTTATTTAAAGATGTGCATTTGAATTTAATGTTTATGGTGTCTAGCATGGGTATTGGTCGACCTTGTGTTAACACTACATGTGAAGCTTAGAAAAGCATGTCAAGATGTATTAAGATTAATTTGGGTCCTAATTAAGGATTTATATATGGGCCACCTTCATTCTTATACATAGTAGGAATGTTTAGGTGTTGACCTAATTTGAACTTTTAAGTGTAACAAATAGTTGTCAAACTTGGAGAAGGTTTCTGAGCTTAAGGTTGATATAAATAAGAGTAATGTTGTTGTGAGATGCAAGATAGAGAGAAGATAGATGTGAGATGTATGTTAGTGGTGCAAATTTTAGCAAAGTAGTGATAATTTCAAGTGTTGGATTCCTGATGGTAGTGAGCTAAAGGTGAATGAAATCTTTCATGTAAGGTTGCTAAAGTGTTGGAGCAATTGTGGTGGATTTTGTGTTGCATTGAGAATTTATTTTATGTGTAAAATTTATCTTCTATATTCTTGTGTTGTTTCTATGTCAGTGAGCCTTGGCAGTGATCCCTTGTATAAGTTTTACAATTACTTATATTGTGAGCTAATCCTCACCATGGTTTTTCCTTCACTAGGGTTTTGGTGTACATCTAGTGTTCTCTTATGTATGGTGTTGTTATTTTAGTTTTTGTTTGATGTATTTCATGTTTAATCACTTTAACAAAATCAGGGTTTATTGAATGCATGTGGATTTGATTACCATTGAGGGTTTTAATGTTTTAATTTTCTACAATTGATTCACCCCTCTCAATTGTTTTGTTCATTCAACATGCAAGAAATATAGGGAAACATAAACTAAATCTTTGAGCCCTAAATACTTTTTGGGTGTTGTAGTTTATACACTAAACTTAGTAATATAAATGTAAGCACCCATTTATTTAGACTTAAGAACTTAACTAGATATTCAAAAATTGATAGATAACCTTAATTAGCTAGAATTTTGAAAATTATTATATTAATCATTTTCAAAAGGGTATAATATATCTTCCTCTATACTACTTAATTCCTTCCATTCTCACATAAAATCCTTATACATTGATATACAACTCATACAAAGGTCTTACATATATTCATTTATTCTTTATTCACTTATATATACACACATTTATCTCTACATACTATGTCATTCATGTATCTTCCCCTATACATATATCTATGGGATGGGATGTGACCCATCTATGCTATCGCTAGTTTAGATGGTATCTTTAAAATCTTAGGCTTCACAAGTGATTTGTGGAAATATGCGGTATGTTTTCCCTAACGATGTCTTCAAATATTGTTCTTTTTCACTAACATTTACTATAAAAGATAATTTATTAAAAGTTATGTAAAAAAAATGCAATTTGTTTCTAAATTTTAAATAAATAAATAGATATATATATATATATATATATAATCTACACACAAATCATCACAAATATCTAGTTTACATCATTTTCAAATTCTTAACAATTTAGCTTTTAAAGGTGTCATACGTAAAGATTTAGTTAAAAATGTTGATTTAAATTAGTTGCACTTATAGGATAAATATCTGGGTACGTAACTAAGATAAATTTCCAACAAAAGGATGATCATGGGGCTTAGACATGCCATAGACTATGTATGGGTACAACACTAAGAGCCACAAGAAGCATTCCTTGAGTGGTTATCCATTAATCCATTCCTTTGAGTTGGATAATGACACCTATAGTGGGACTCATTCACCACTTGTGTTGAATGAGTCTAGTTTTGATTTCATTGTGGTTAGGGTGTTCAGACAAACACCTACTTCTTATTTTTCCCCTAAAATTTAAGTACCATTGCATTGAAATTTCAAATTTTCACTAAATATATTTAAAAACCTAGTAGTTTAGAAACTACATTCAATTTGCTACAAATTCTATTGTTACATATTTTTAAAATAATATAGATAAGTTATTCAAATTTTTACGTCAAGTTGCCTAACTCTGATTTTTCTAAATTTTTTGCCACTTAAAGGCCTATTTTTTCCATGATGATCTTGCACATACCCCAAGATTTATGCTAAATGAATTTAATAGTATCTCTAAGGGACAAAATGAGATGGTCTAAGAGTTTAATGAGGTTCCAAAAGGCTATGTTCAAAATTATAACCTATTTAAGGTTGAATGAACATGTCTGTTTGGTCTCATATTGTAATGCTTTTGATTCTAAGATGGGATACCACCTTAGGGATACAAATCCTCAGACCTTAAGGGATGCATATAAGGTAGCCCTTCATATTGAAAGTAATATAAAAGACTTAGGGAAAATAGAGAGAAGGGAAGATGTAAAGCTTATTAAAAACCCTTGAGGCCATCAAAATGAGAAAGCAACTACACAAGAGGACAAGATGGATAAAATGATGAGTGCTATAAAATACCTTACCTACAAAATTGTAAGAAATGACAAGGGTTTATCTTATGACAAATCCAATTATCAAAGGAAAGAGAGATTTCCAAAGCTTTCAGATCAATCATATAACACATTGGAAAAATGGTAGACCTATTCATAGTAATTAGAGAAATATGCAAAACAAAGATCCCCGTGATCCTTTGAAAAGAAGTAATGCAAAATTTGTGGAGGATGCCCCTTGGTGTGACCCTTTCTACTTGCCACATTTTTTCTCAATAGTGTATGGTTTCTCAATCCATGGGGATATCCATGAATTGTACAATGATTGTGATGATTCACATATGGAGGATTGACGAATAAACATGTTTGGGATTGGATTAGATTTTGGTGATTGATCCTTAGAGGAAGGATGTTTAGAGGTTGATGTTTAGGAAAAAAGACATCAAAGTAATTTATTAATACCATCAACAGGTTTTCTCTAATGATGAAAGTGATAATATTGCTAGTGTAAACAACCTAGAATTAGAAATATAGGTTAGAATGAGAAGACCTTTAGATGAAAAGATCCAATCATTAACTATTGCTATGATTGCACAAACTAGGAGTAAGTATTATAATATGAGGAATATAATAGTCAACAAGATCAAGGAAACCTTGAATTTTTTTTATAAAGGAGTGAAATAATGATACAAAAGAATATACGCTTGTAAAAAATAAGGACATCAAGGCTAAGGATGCTAAGGTTTTGTCTCCTCTCATCAAGGCACAATATTAGGAGAAGAAAAGTGATTAAGAGAGCAAAGAAGCTAAGTTTATCTAAAAAAGAAAACCTAAAAATAAGCAAACAAAGGTGAATGAACAAATTTTTCCAAGCCGTGACATTCTAGAATACACCTTAGTGGATATGACTCAAAATTTGTCACAGATCAAAGTATTGGTTCCTCTATTGGAAATGATGAGGATAGAGGATCATGAAGAAAATTCATTGACCCTTATCACCAGTAAAATTATTGCTTGTTGTGCAAGAAATGTAACTACCCCTACTAAGAATGGTGGAGAAAAGGAAAATTAAGTTGAACCTAAAGGAAATCATATTGAGTTTCCTAAAGTGTTTTTAGGTGCCACTTTGACTACTTGTCCCACTCAAGTAGATCCCTTTTATGTGGCTTTACAAGTAAGTGATAAATTGATCAATCATTTCATGATAGATTTAGGGGCTTCCACTAACATCATACCTTTAGCAATCATGAAAGAGTTAGGGTTACAAGCTAGCCAAACATATGGGAGGTGTTTTGCAATGGATTCAAGGGAGGTCCTTGTAATTGGAGTGGTAAATAATGTTCCTTTCAAGTTGTTAGCTTTTACTAAATTGGATTATGTCATGAGTGTAACTATTGTTGACATCCCAAATCAATATGGAATGCTTTTGTCAAGGGGATGACCAATGACAGTTGGTAGAATCATGAAGTTAGATCTCTCCTATGCTACCACACCTATGAATGATAGAGAATTCAAGTTGATCATGAAAAAGAGAGCCTAAAATACCATAGAAGATATCTACCCATATGAAAATGTGCATTTCATTGACATGGACATAGATAAATTCAATGTCGTAAATGTAGAACCAAAAAAGGAGGAAAGTGTATAGGAAATTGGAAAGGTCAATCAAAATGTTTAGGAGGATGGCTTATGGTCTATGCATTTTGATAAGGCTTGCTCAAAAGAGGGATTAGGTGTAGAGGTGATTCTCATATCACCAGGAGGTAAATATTACAAGTAATCTTTTTCATTAAAGTTTGAATGCACAAACAATGTTTTTGAGTATGAAGCTCTACTATTAGGATTGAATACTATAAGTAAGCATAACATCAAAGAGCTTAAAGTTTTAAATGATTTTGTGTTAGTGGTGTTTCAAATAAGAGCTAAGTATTTGTTAAAGAACAAAAGGTTAAAACAATATAGAAGTACTGTTTGGGACATAATTGAGATGTTTGACACTATGGATCTCATGGGCCAACATTCAATTTCAAATTATTAGCTAAAAAAGATTATCCCATCACACTTGAAATACTATTATATTTAGGGTTTTTGATTGCTTATGCAATAAAATTGCCAATCTTTCCTTTACATACCTAGTTACCAGATACTCACGGGGAAGCACATTATAGTACATGTATGCTTTTGGCCAGAGTTCTATTGAAAATGGGAGGATATGGGTTGATTCGGATCAATATGGAATTGCTACCTCATGCTCATTCTTTGTTTTCGCCGTGGTTGATAATAATAGGAGCACTACAAATTATCTATGCAGCTCTCACTTCTATGGGTCAACGCAATTTGAAAAGAAGGATAGCCTATTCATCAATATCTCATATGGGCTTTGTAATTATAGGAATTGGTTCCACGGCATCTATAGGGCTCAATGGAGCCATTTTGCAAATGATTTCTCATGGATTAATTGGTGCTGCACTTTTTTTCTTGGTAGGAACAAGTTATGATAGGATATGTACTCTTTTCCTTGATGAAATGGGAGGAATCGCTATACCAATGCCTAAAATCTTTACTATGTTCAGTAGCTTTTCAATGGCTTCTCTTGCATTGCCAGGAATGAGTGGTTTTGTAGCAGAATTTATGATATTTTTGGGAATAATTACTAATCATAAATATTCTTCGACCTTTCGGATCATTATTACTGCAATAGCGGCAATTGGAATGATATTAACTCCCATTTATTTGTTATCTATGTTACGTCGAATGTTCTATGGATATAATTCGAATGTCCCGAAACCTTATTTTAAGGATTCGGGACCACGCGAACTTTTTATTTTGATCTGTCTCTTTCTACCAATCATAGGTATTGGTCTTTATCCCGATCTAGTTCTATTTTTACATAATGCTAAGGTAGAAGCTACTTTATCTCAATCTTTCTATTAATCGTAATCATTTTTTTTTGAGCTTTCAGATGAATTGGAAACTATCTAATAGGCCTAGTTATACCCTTTTCTTTACGAGATATAAATAGAATGAAATAGAGAAAATTGCTCTCTAGTTCGAGTTATTTCAAGTAGTTATTACTCTACGACACCCTTTGAAATAACTTGGACGAACTCTCTATTAATTCAATACCATAGAATCACTGATGATTATTCTAAACAACTCATAATAGATAGAGTAGAATAAGGCTTTTTCATACTTATAAAAGTATACATGCCAGGAACCAGATTTGAACTGGTGACACAAGGATTTTCAGTCCTCTGCTCTACCAACTGAGCTATCCCGGCTGTTCCCCTATGCATCATACTAGCACAGTAACCAAACTCCTGTCAACTAAAAACAAAAAGGTAAAAGACAGCATTTGAAAGAGTAGAAGCAACGATGCAAATAAAAACATACATATATGTTATATACAGTTATATACATACACATATACAAAGATGTATATATACAGAAGCAGACACAAATTGATCATACAATTCAAACTTCTTATGTGATAAAGTTTTCTTATGTTCTTATTAAGACATCTAACAAATAATAAAAAAAAAAAGAAAATAAAACAGACCTCTTTGATAAAGAGGTCTGGGGATAGAGGGACTCGAACCCTCACGATCTATAAAACCAACGGATTTTCCTCCTACTCCAATTTTCATTGTTGTTGACATTGACATGTAGAATTGGACTCTATCTTTATCCTCGTCCGATTATTACTTCCAAAAATGGAAGTAAACGCAACTCTCTTTCTAGAGAAGCTCTTAATTGGAAAGCTTAATGAATCCTTCAATTTCAATTTGAAGCTAGGCATATTCTTTTTAAAATAAAACCTAGAACAATTCAAGCTCTAATCGTTATTTTTGTTTATTGGTGATATATAACGCTTTTTCAAGCGTTAAATAAAATACAAAAGACATTCTGTAAATAAAGTATCCAATTCAAATTATGTTGATTCGTTAGAATAGCTTCCGTTGAGTCTCTGCACCTATCCCTTTCTCGGAAAGGAAACTATTGTCTCTAGAAATCGGATTTGGCTCAGGATTGCCCATTCAAAATATCCCAGGGTTCCCTGGATTTGGATGCTATCACTTGGTAAGTTTCCATACCAAGGCTCAAAAAATTTAAGTCCGTAGCGTCTACCGATTCCGCCATATCCCCTTCTTGTAGAACGAAATCATAAAATAATAATTGCATCCCATCAATTATTTTATTTGCATTAGCATTATATTCTTTCTGCATTTTTTATGCAATGTTCTTATCTGTATTCCCATCCTACACCACAAAAATATCCCTTTCTCTATTTAGATCTTATTGAAATCATATTTCCGTTCTATAAGTATAGTCTACGAAAGGATGAGAAATCAAAAAGAATTTTTTTCTTCTTATTTTTTTTCCGATTTTTCGAAATAATACTGTTCCACCTGGGACGGAAGGATTCGAACCTTCGCAATAACAGGACCAAAACCTGCTGCCTTACCGCTTGGCCACGCCCCATTGGTGTTGTTTTATTTTAATCAATTAATAGAAATTAAAGCAATGTTTCATTGTAATTCATTAGAGATTCATTCTTATCTGGTGCTATGCAATTATGCATAGGAAAACCGGAGGGGCATAGATTCTTGAGTGAATAAAATAGATATTATCTATAGAGGAACCTAAAAAGAAACAAGAATATATATTCATTGGTCATTCTCTATCAGAATGGTTAAAATATTATATGAAGAAATGATCCCTTCCAACTCGAAGACTAAAAGTCTAATCTTGGCGAAGAAATTCGATTGATTGGCCAAAAACTTTTGGGTCTTTACATCATTTTTATTCATCGGAGAATCAAAATGCCAGTTATCCTCAACCTCCCTATTTGTCTAGACGATGCCGCTTTTCATTTGAATAACCCCTTTTTTGCCAAATTGCCCGAAGCTTATGCGATTTTCGATCCAATTGTTAATGTAATGCCAATTATCCCTCTGTTCTTTTTTTTATTAGCCTTTGCTTGGCAAGCTGCCGTAAGTTTTCGATAACGATAATTTGACAAAAAGTTTTGATTCATTTTTGTATTCACTTGATACAAAAAAAATGGATTGTTTCAATAGTTACATTCTAACTATTTAGATTGGATCACTTTCATTAATCAAATTGATGTAACACTCTTTTTACTTGTTCTGATGCTTATTTTGCGGTACATCAATTACATCAATTATAATATCAACTCCATCGCAGTTGGAGTTCGGGCTATTAGGTATTGATTAGAATATGTTGTTTCTATTTAGAGAGAACATATCTTTGATATTTATTTAAAGAACGAGTAAGAATGAGAATTTGTATATGCATTCCAAATTTTCTTCTATTTTAGACAATTTATAGACTTGTTTCTATTTTTTGTTTGAAAAGATGATAAATAAATTTGTTGATTGTGATAATCCTAAACTTGTTTAGGATAGTTTAATTAGTACTCGAGTTCCTATTTATCCTGTTCAACCCCGAGCAAAGAAGAAAAAAACAGATTCAAAATGGAATTTATTCTGTTTCTCTTTTCTTCTTTGCTCGGGATTGAAGTACCAATATATGATACAAAAATTGATGATCTATTCCGTTGTAATTCTAATAAGAATCCCGGAGATTACATAATGCTTACTCTTAAGCTGTTTGTTTACACAGTAGTTATTTTTTTTGTTTCTCTCTTTATCTTTGGATTCCTATCGAACGATCCAGGACGAAATCCTGGGCGTAAAGAATAGTGATGAAAAAAGATTAGAAAGTAGGTTTTGTAAAAGGGCCTATTTTTATAGGTTTTGAGGAGTCATCTCAAGTGACTGAACGGAGAGAGAGGGATTTGAACCCTCGGTACAAATAGTTTGTACAACGGATTAGCAATCCACCGCTTTAGTCCGCTCAGCCATCTCTCCTAGATGGGAGATCTAAAATGAATATAGCATTTGACTAAATAAAGACCAACATTTGTGAGAATCCAATTGTATTTCTTTATTCCGTTCGAAATGATTTTTCGCTTTCTCTAGCCCGGCCAGTATCTGGCCAGGCCATTATCTTTCCTAGATAAGAATAATTGACCAAATTATGAAGAATACAGTGCTCTACCTAATCTGAAAGCTAAAATAATTGTTATAAAAGCAGTAAAAAGGGCTGTCAAAATTTGACCCTCTGATATCATTTCTTTATTTCCTCTCCAATCACTTTTTTTATTATATAGATAATAGATAAGCACCTCTATATTTTTTTATTTTATTTTAATAATTCCAGCTGTTTTAGGCTATAATCTGGATGAAATGTTATATATTGAAAATGGATAGATCATATTGGAAGGGTAAAAAAGAGGTTTCAAAAACTAAGAGTGGATCAAAATGATGAAAATGATCATAATTTTCATTTTCTATATCTTTCATAAAACTATGGTTCAAAATAACTTGAATTTCTATTAATTTGATAGAAAGGTCAAAGAATGTCATGAAAAATATTCTTGCTAACATTGCTTAGAGGCATGATGATATAATTTTTTCTAGAATATCAAATGTTGAGGTCCAAGTGAGGCCTTCTATTCCTAAAAACATCCAGAACTGGAAAGTTTTTAACAATGATATTGACTTATTCAAATTTTTACATTATATAGATTGTTGGTGTACAAGTTTTTATTTACTAGTTGGTTAATTTATTTTCCCTAAGTTATAAATTTTTCCTACACTTTTATTAATCTTGCTTAAGATAATAAAGTGGTTTAATTATTTGACAACTAGGAGATAAAGTGTTGAGTTGTTCTCCACCTTTCAAGGGTGGAGTATTTAATTTTTCATCACTTTATTTGATGTTGGTGGTTTTGGTGGTCAGTTCTTATTGGTTTATTTTCCACCTCCATCCTCTCCTAAGCTCTATATAAATCCACTACCTAGCTTGTATTTTTCATCCATTCATTCTCTTACATTTTTGCATACTTTTGTATAAATGCACCGTTGTGCATACAGTCATTATTTTGCATCTTTATATTAGATCAAGCAATCTCATAAGCTCTTAATAAATTCTATCATATTGATATTGCATAATCTCTTGGAGTTATAGTGTGAATTCTTTATGCTTTTCAAGTTTATGTAGCTTTGATTTTCTCTTAAAAAGTTTCTTGTGTTATTCAATCTATATCAAATTTCTAACATAGTATCAGATTTTTTTTTTGAGAAATATAAGTTAGTAGATTCTTGATTGAGAGATTGAGTTTCTTGTAGAAATATTGTAAATTCATGTATGCTCTTCTCTTGCATTTTGAATGATTTGGAGAATTAGAAAGGGTTTGCAAAGATCTAATAACCTCTTCATATTGCATGTGGTTTGTGAGATCTGTTTGATTTCCACATTTCTAGTTATACTAGTAGCTTTTTTGAATGTTCCAATGCATTCATAAGGCATGAGAAAGTTAGATTTATCTTTTGTTTCATTCAAATTGGAAATTATTTGACATAGTTGCAAATGGGGGTTTGAATAAAACTATTTTTCATTGGAGCTATTTTCATTTTTTTTTTCTTTAGAATTCCAACTTCCACTCATTTGTAGGAAAAATGATTTCTAGGTTTTGTAGCAAGGGTCAAAATCCCATCTGGGTATCTTTTAGATTTTGCATAGCTTGAACAGATTTGAAGAAAATTGCAATAAAAAAGCACTACACATCATTTTTTCTATAGGATGAAAGTTAAATAAAATTCATTTTCTTGTCTTATGCTTGTTGGATCAAAAGAACATTGTTGAGTTTTGTTATTTGCATTAAAATATTTCCAAGTTTTTGTTATTGTCTACTCATAGTGAAAATAGTTTTAAAAATCAAATCAAAAGTAAAACTTTTTTGCTAGAAAACTTTTTTCTTGTAGGCTAAATTTAACCAATTTTTCAAAAATTCATAACTTTTCACCATGATGTTCATTTTTGGAAAATAAGGTATAGTTGGAAAGTTGGAGATGAGAACTTTCCATCTATAGAGGTTTTGAAAATATTTTTTGCTACTTTGTACTAGATATTACAAGTTGAATCTGTTGTTGCATTTTCTTCAATGGGCCATAACTTTGACCTCATAGCTCCATTTTTTTGGAAATGAACAGGTATTGGAAAGGTATTGAAGAGAACTGCACAACTACAAGGCTAAATTTTTTTATATTTTATCTTAGATTCATTTTGTATCAGAATTTATAATTTTGGTCATTGTGGGCCTATTGAGCATTATATCTCGAAAAAGGATTTGTAAATGCACTAATCATAAAGTGACAACATTGAAATATCTTGGGGGGTGATTTATGAGACTAGTGGAAAGTGGGGGTGTCTGTATTTTACATTCACTTAAAGTATTTTTTATCAATCTTGGAGGGATTCTACAAACAATTTATATTCATAAACTAAGATAAGGTTCCATTTATGGGGGGATTAAGCATGTATCTTAAAAATTATTTCCATCCTTCTACTACCAAGTTAACTTTAGAGAACTATTTGTCCTAGAAACAAGGGATAACTAATCATTTCCTTGAGCATGATCTATTCCCATAGATCTCCTTGGACTCATTCCTGAGCCAAGTGACTATAATCAGAAGAATGCACGGTTTAACAGTAATGACATGGTCTATGAACTAATATGTCTTACTATTATGAGGATATTCTACATCATGTAGAGCACACTGAGCATCCTTTCATTGCTTGGACCATCATTTAACAATTGTATGGAGACATTGGATCTTCATCTGAAAGTGATTTTTCCTTGGAGAACTAGAATATTGTGGATGATATTGAGACTTTTGTTTCCCCATATTGTCTGGAAACACCTTGTGTGGATGATCAATTCATTGATACTCCATCATGATCTACTGTTGCTACTTTAGATTCCAATGTTGCTTCTTTGAAAGTTTCTAGTAATTCTTTGCAATAGGACATACATTTTCTTTTAGATTCATCTTGGGATGATCTCTTAACATGTATTTTAGACTTAATTATAAAGACACATATTGCAGATTTGGGAGACACTATTGATGGTATTCATCTTCTCTTTGATGAAGTTGATTCCTCTTCAATTGTTGTGAGGGGACACTTTGACCCTCTTGTTCACTCTCTACAAGATCATTCAATGTTAGTTTGATATGAGTGTGGATATTTTGGATCATCATTTGGAGGAGAAATCTTTAGAGGAGATATTTGAGTTTTTGGATGGTGTTCTAGATCAGTCTCTAGGAGATTGAGTTTTCATTTTCAGCATTGTGACCTAGAACACTTAATTTTATTTTGGGAGCTTTCAACATCAACATGGGGACACGAGCTAAGTTTAAAGACTCCACATGTATCTTAAGTTTTCTTCCTACATATTCCCTTCAGGAGTGGGGAGAAAGTTTGCATATTGCATTGGTTTTGTTTTTCCTAAAGGGAGGAACGTTGTTCAACGATCATAGACTATCTTCTCTATCCAGTTTCAAGCATCTACCATTGGATCTTCTGAGGGGTTTCTTTGTCCTTCCAATTCATTTATCTCTCTATTATGGGGGGCACACTTTCTTTTTGTGGGATGGGGATTCTTCTTCTTTGAGGGGAATTTTATATGTACATGGGTACCTAACATGGCTTCATTTACTGGGACCCATCATCTTTTGCATCCTCTTAAGCTATGCTTAAGGGGGGTGTTTGTGTAGGTTTTATTTCCTAGTGGGTTACTTTATTTTCCCTTAGTTATAGGAAATATAGGTTTTTCCTACACTATTATTAAGCTTGCTTAGGATAATCAAGTGGATTAATTATTTAACAACTATGAGATAAAGTGATGAGTTATTCTCTACATTTTAAGAGTGGAGTATTTACTTTTTCATCACTTTATTTAATGTTGGTAGTTTTGGCAGTCAATTCACATTGTTTGTTTTTCCACTTCCATCCACTCCTAAGTTATATATAAATCCACTACCTAGCTTGTATTTTGCATCCATTCATTCTCTTACATTGTTGCATACTTTGGCATACATGCACTTTAATGCATGCAATCATTATTTTGCATCTTTGCATTATATCAAGCAATCTTGGAAGCTCTTAATGCATACCCCATATTTCCATTGCATAATCTTTTAGAGTTTTGTGCACATTCTTTATGCTTTTCTAGTTTATGTAGCTTTTATTTCTCTTAAAAAGTTTCTTTGGTTATTCAATCTATTTCATATTTCTAACATAGATGAGTATCATAACTAGGAAATTGATTTCCAAAATTTTGTTGAAAATATTGATGGGAAGGATACCATTTTTGGAAATGCGGTCATTCAACTCAAGAAAAATAAAATACCAAAGGGAATGGTATCCCTTGAAAGAGTTTTTAATAACTCTAAAAAGTGCAATATGAAACAAAATTTTGAACATGAACAAGATCTAGAAGAAATCAACTTAGGAACTGATTGTGTGCCCAAGAAGGTGTATATTGGTAAGAAGTTAAAACCCAAAATTAGAAAAAGGTTGATTGCTTTGCTTAGAAAATACAGGCATATATTTGCATGGTTGTATGATGAATTAAAGGCCTATAGAGAGTATCTATTTCAGCTTGAAATCCATTTGAAGCCAAATTCTAAACCTTTTAGAAAAAAATAGAGGCCAATAAATCCTACTTTGGCACCTAAAATGCAACAAGAACTCTTGGAACTAAGGTTCGAATTATCAAACATTCCACCTGGGTTTGAAATCTAGAACCAATTAGAAAGAAGAATGGGAATATTAGGTTATGTGTAGATTTTAGAAATCTCAATTTATCCTCATTAAAAGATAATTATCCATTGCGAAACATGGAGGTAATGTTACAAAAATTCATTGGCTGTGAGCTCTTATGCATGATGGATGGGTTTAATAGGTTACAATTAGGTAAAGTTGAAAGAATAAAAGCAATATAAAACTTCTCTTACCACACCATGGGGGACATATGCTTATATCAAAATTTAATTTAGTTTAAATAATGCTAGAGCTACATTCCAAAGAGCAATTGATGTTGCATTTTTAGATTTCATAGATGTATTCATGGCTATATATTACGACGACTTCACTGCATAGTCCAAGAAAGAGAAACATCATTGCATGCACTTAGAAAATATATTCATAAGAGGCTTGGAGTATGGCATCTCATTGAACCCTAAGAATTTTACATTTGGAATTACAAAAGGAAAGTTGTTGGGGAATATAGTCTCAAAGGAAGGAATAAGGATTGATCCAAAGGGGGTCACTGTGATTGAAAAAATTCCACTTCCTAAAACAGTGAAAGGGATTCAATCATTCCTTAGCCAGACCAATTTTTTTAGGAGGTTTGTTATGAAATTTGATGAGATTAAAAAATCCATCTCTAAGATCTTGAGAAAATAAGAAACAATTGCATGGGGTGATGAGCCTATTAGAGCATTCAATGACATTGAGAAGGCTATCAAAAAAGCTGTAATATTCCTTGCCTCTAACCTCAAAATGTTGATTAGAGGCTCAAGGAATATCAACAAACACTTTGCATACAACCTCTTTAATTTTTTTTTGTATTTCAATCTAATTATGCTTGCTTGAAATTATTTCAAATGTGATTTAAATTCTTTAAAATGATCACTAAGATGTCTAGGCAAAGAACTAAAATGCAAATGCATTTCTTTTTATCTTTTTGAATGCATTTAATCAAACACATGCTATGTGAACTAGAAGTGAAATATGAAAGCTACAACCAATACATATTTTTTTAATCATATTGTATGCAAGCTCTAAGGCAACAACTTATAACTCCTTATTTGATGAACTACTCCAATTACAATGATGATATAGAATGTTGGCCAAGAATCTTGGCCTTACAATGAAATTCCAATACAATACAAATCTATTATAAATGATCATATACAAAAACACCTAATGAAAATTGTCTTAGCAATGCAAATACTCTAACAAAAAATTAAGGAACTTGATATACATAAGTCGATATGCTTAAGATAATGAAGAATCACTTGTTAATGATCAAAACTCCACAAAAATGGTGAAATTGCCCCCTTTATGCTATCTGCCCTTGTTCTTTCCTAGCAATATTTTATATAAATAAATGAAGCAACAATGGCCCTCGAAATTGCTATATAAATGATTTCCAACATGAAAGGAATTGATTTCACCAATGCCCACAAAAATTTGAAGTCTCAATGATTAGCACTGAACAAATATGTACTTTTCACCATGGCTAGTTGACTCTTGTTGAGGTGGAAAATCAGAATTTTCTTCATACAATAATCACCTACAAATATGCAAATCAATTTTTCCGCCAAGTTGCAAATGATCTGCAATAAATCTCCAATCAATTCTTCACAAATTTGGCCCTTGGCCACAAATTCAATGCAATGAGAAGTCTAAAGTAACTCCTCCAATCTACTACAATAATTGAAATGATATTTCAAACTTCTACTTATAATGTTCTAGTTAAGACAACATTGAATACCAATCATGAAGCTAATACAATGCAACTTCAAATATGAGGAACTTGGAAATGATGATGGCTTCTGTGACAATTTAGTTCAATCCTCCTTATGCTCAATGGTTTAGCCTCGAAACAAGCAACGCCTAATATCCTTAACCCTTGATGATGCTTCTTGAATTTTATTTTATTTATTTGTTCCTCCTTTCCAGAAATTGCCCCATTGACTTGGTCACCCTTGTTCATAGATATCATACCTCAGATTAAATTCATAGCTGCCACTAAAATCCTTAAATATACACTTGAAATCATCACAAGACCTCCCTGATTAGTGCACCTCTAACCCTTGATGAAATCGAAGTACAATGAGCAAGTCATGAACAAAATTGTGCCTCCAATATGTTGGCTTAGGGGTAAAAGAACAAAGGTGTGTCACACTTTCGGCCAAATAAATAGTTCCGAGCGAAATATTTTCGTCCGGAAAGGTTTCGCCTGACTAGGTTTCAACCGAAACCATGTGGCATATTACGTGGCACATAGGTTTCGGTCGAATAAGTTTCGCTCGAATCCAAAAAAATCAAAATTTTCCTCTTCTCGCTTTAAAACTGCCTTCGAAATTGGATTTTTTAATGTGCGGGGTTTCTATAGAAAGGGTTTTGGTAGAAACAGTTTCTATAGAAAGGGTTTCGGCCAAAACCCTTTCTATAGAAACTGTTTCTACGAAACTGTCTATGTGGCATCCTAGTTGGCAGCCAACTCAGCTTTTTTCAGAATTTTCTGAAACTTTCAACTTTAGCTAAGTATTTTTTTAGTTAGAATAATTTTTTTGCAAAAAAAAAAAATACCCTTTTGTAGAGCTCGAAGTGGAGAATCCAAATATATAAATTTTTTAATATTTTTATTAGTTTTAATATATTTTATTTTTAAAATAATGCAAGTAGGTTTTCAGAATGAAAAATAAGTTGATTACAAATTAAAAACAAGATAGTAAAATTTATTAAAAAAAATTAAATCTTATATGGGGCACAAGAGGAGAGTGTCTTCTTCAAAAGGGTATAATTCTTTTTTTGAAAATGATTTAAAAATTTGAAAATAGTTGACGGCCCATGAAAATTATCAAATTTTGACATGTTTGACTTTAAAACGTTATTACAAGAAAAATATACATCAAAATTTGATTTTTCTTTTTCCATGCACAAGATATTGAAGTTACCTATTTGGAGAAAAAAAAAAATAGGGATAAATGAAGTTTTTTTCAATTTGTTTCTTGACGGCCCGTGAAGTCACTCTTTTCTGAAATTTTCAGCATTCCAAAATTTGTCCTTAAATTGATAAAAACATAATGAAAATAAATTTTTTTAAAATTTTAAAAATTACAACAATAAACTTCATCAAAAGTTCTACATTTCATTAGTTTACACCATTTTGAAATTCAAAACATAAAGACCACTTTTATGTCGAAGTTCAGAATTTTTTTTGCTGTTGGCCGATTCCTTTATAAAGTGTGACATAGGTTTGTGCTTTTACCCTTAGATAATTATAATATTTTTCCATAATTGATATCGAATAAGATGAGATGAAAATTGGTCCTCTAATGATCAAAAATCAATGAAGACTAAAATGTCTCCAATACTCTTCAAATCATACCATGCAAAATTGGCCCTTGGCCACTAATTTTGATAAAATAAAATGCATTCAATACTTTCTCCAATGAAGCTCAAATGGAAAACTGAAGTATCTTCCTCTCAACTGCAATAATTCAGATGATATTTCACACCCTCAAAATTGCATAACCAATGAGATTTTTTGTTCCTAATGGCTGGAAATGGTAGAAACCCTAGTTGACTCCTTTACCAAACACGTTCTCAAAGCAAATAACAATTCCTGGATGATGAGACAATGGATGGACTCACCTATTTATTCTTTTTCACCAAGAGGTCGGCCCACAATCTAGAAGCTTCTAGAAATAATATAATATAATATTATATTTTAACTTTATTATATAATAATATAAAATATAACTCATAAAGTGCAAATATAAAATATAACACAATATGTTATCCAACAATATGTTTTCTAGCACAATGTGTTATCAAATAGTATGTTATCAAACAATGTGTTATCCAACATCTAAGATACCATAAGAATCATCAAATGAACTCTTGAATCCATGAAGTGAGCCAACCACAACTTGGGTAATTGCCATGAAGATGGCCCTCTAATCGAGCTCGTTAGCCTAAAAGAGTCAAGAATAGGATAAACCCTTGGAAATTGATTTGCATGAAATTAGGGACATTATAGTCCGCCCTCCCTAAAATTGTTTGTGCCCATGAAATCTCAATAGCAAAGTACAAATCTTCTCTACCGGGATACCAAGGGAAGATCTGTGCAATGTCCCAATCATCACCAAACAATCCATGTAGCATTAACACATCCTATTGAATCAACTCAATCCTAATCTTTGAAATGCAACAAGTCTCCAAGTCCTGAATCAAATGATAATCATCATGAGTGAACAAAGTAGAAAACCTACCAAACTCAGAATCACCATTTGAGGTCAGAAACAAGTCATACTAGAGCTGAATAGAACACTCTTTATTCCACCCACCTCTCTGTGCCATCAAAACCATCATAAAATCTGGCGTATGTGGGATTGAATCAAACTGATGATTACATCTCAAGATACAATCAAGGTGAAACTATCTTGATTGTGCTAACTGAGTACTCACTAAGGAACCCCTAATACCCTCAAGCTCTTGAGAGAGCTTGTCAGCTTCCTCTTCTTTCCTCATCAAGGAATCCTAATAGATCCCAACAAGGCTAAGAAGGGTGTCTCTATTTGAAAGAAGGTTCAAATAATTCAACTTCATTGTTCTCATACCTTCTTTGACAACCTGCAAATCATCATGAGAAGATCCTGCTCCAATCCCCTCTTGTCTTCTCTTTAATTGGACTGCCCAAAGATGATCCTCAATCAATTTGTGCATTCTATAATGATGAGACAATGCTAAAATAATCTCATCTTCCTTCACCTTCAACTTAGCCTCCAAGCTATGAACAACCTCCGCACCACATGAAGAAACCTCAAATTTTTCTTGTTTCCTCATGTCTAGGGTCTTCACCAAGTCCTTCAATCTACCAAGTTTATCAACCTCATCACCATCATTAGAAAAAAATGCATCCTTCCTTTGTATAAGGAGTCCTCTAAGGTTATCTATTCCTTTTTTTCTTGCTATGTTGATGAGATTGACCTTTTCTTTCACTTCTTGAAGATGTTGTATTGCATTTGTAGCCACTAATCTAGCCTCTTTGGCTTTCCTCAACCACTCTTCATTCAACATTTTGGACCTTTTTACCTCTTCGATGCAAAAATACACAAAATCAGTCCTCTTATGCATAATATCTTCATGTCCACCAATGGGCATAGGGCTGCCATCAAAAGATGATATTATATTATTGGCTTGCTTATGATCACAAGCTTCTTTTTCATGAGAATGATTAGCTACAATGCTACTATCTTCGAAAAAATATGTGATGACATTGATCATGCAATTGTAAAAGGCCTCTGTCATAATGTGAAGACAAAACACTAGTGGCTGCTCCACTAAGTAGAGGGTCAAATTCCAAATCACAATCTGTTTCTTCATCATGATAAGATGAAGCAATGGAAGAATCAACTAATGAAGCATCACAAGTACCCATATCCTCATGTAGTTGTTCCAAAGCAACTAGTTTTTCTTCAAACACCACTTGCTCTTCCTCAACCTTAAAATCCTCCTGAAGTGTCTTATGCCCAATTTATTTCTTTATGCTAGTATGATTTTTGTCCTCCCTAGGATTAGTTGTATGCTGGTCATCAACTACTACAAAATCATTGTAGAGGTTTCTAGATACCTCATTTTTAGAGACCTCTTGTTCCTCCTTCCTTTTGTTTGGTGATGTAGACTTCTTAGAAATGAAAGTCATATAGTAAGATAAACCACCTCTAGTTGCAGGTTCTAAAAGAAATTTACTTATTTCTAAAAACTCTTTCAAAAGATTATTCATATTTTTGTCCCACTACTTCTGAGTACTTGAAGAAGATATTGGTGGCCTTCCCTTTTTTCTAATACACACAACATGGTTAAGAGGTGTGATGCTTGTCAAAAGTTTTTTGGTGAGCTAAAATTCTCTAGTGTTTTACCTCTTAGACCACAAATTGTAGAGACTCCTTTTTAAAAATGGGCCATATATTTGATTGGTGAGTTTAATGAAAAATCTAGTGGTGGGAACAATTGGTACTGGTAGCTCTAGACTACTTCACCAAATGGGTAGAGGCAATCTCTACAAGAAAGGCAACTGGCAAGGTTGTCATCAATTTTATCACAGACAATATTTTGATCAAATTTGGCACTCTTGCAAGGTTAATCATGGCCAATGCAATGTGTTTTAGGTCATAAGAGTTTACTGAATTTTGCAATGACTATAGTATCACTATATCATACTCTTCCCCTTATCACCTAAAACATAGAAAAATAGGGTATACCCAAATGTGATTGATCAAATGGGTGGACCCAATTTTTGACTAGATGAACTTCACTCAATTATCATGGGTATAATGCATAAATAATATTAGAAAACAAACCTATCTGTTATAATAGTAAACAAGAAGGTTTTTAGATGTTGAAAGAATGTGTACCTTTCAGAAAAAGTGATGTTTTAGGCCTCATTGAAGACTCATTCGCCCAATGGTGAATGGGTCCCTGTTAGGGTTCTAGAAAATCAATTTTGGGATCCTATTCTTCAATGTCTACACTCCTAGATCCCAGGTGTTCAACTTTGAAAGTTGGAAATAAATTATGTGGAGTGCTTTCCATGATCTTTCAATAAAGATAACAACTTTAGCAACTTTACAACTTTGACAACTTTTGCAACTTTTGTTCTCCACTTGTTCTTTAATCTAAAACCTACAATAACACATCAAAGAGGAGAAAAATTATTTATTTTTAGGGAATAGGGGTTTGTAGTGGTCAAATCGCATTTTCGTAATTTATCCTTATGATGAAATAATGAAACATGAAACATGAAAAAATGATACCTTAGATGAATCCTTGGAATATAAATCAACATTTTAGCATGAAGTGGCTTTAAGGAATGTAGATCTTGAATTTGGACGTGAAATAGTACTTGAATTGGATCTTCAATGCTACATCAACAAATTATCTCAACAACATGTGTGATGCACTATTCCTTTGACATGATGATATGACATTTGATTGCTGCAATAAACTTCAATAATCTTCCCTTAAATTCCTTTGAAATGCTCTTATAAATGCTCTCGAGATCACTTGAAATTGCTAGGTGAAACTATGTGAATTAACCTTATATTTATAATTAAGATTTAATCCCAAAATTCAAATAACACAAGCCAACATCAGATCTAGGATTTGAAATTATTAAAATCCTACCAGAAACACACCCAAAAGGAGGTGTCCAAAGTTAAGGAGGACCTATTTGTCATAAGGCGAATGGGTCCTAGAATACTTAACTAGGACCTATTTCAGAGATTGTGAAGTAACATACAAAAAGGGGTTCCTAGGACCTAGTGAGGACCCACTCACCAAGTGGTGAATGGGTCCTAGGTCACTATCTTAGGGCACAAAACTTTCCAAATTAAGTGTTGTGAAATATTATTAATGAGTGTCAAGTTTTATCCCTCAAAAAATGCAATAAATAAGGCTTGGATTTGAGCTTAAGGGGCCAATTAAGCTCAATTAACCTCAATTAATTAATAAAATCCCTAGACTAGTGTGAAAGCATATAGAAACACTTTACAACACCCTCAATAACGCACCATTAAGTCCATTTTATCAAAAAGGGCCCTAGACTTAATGTGAATGTGTAAAACACATTACAACACTAAATCAAGGCAATATTGGGCTTATTTATTGTTAATTATTCTTGAATTAAGGAAGGGGATACATTTTATGTTACTACATCACCCACAAGGAAATGGTTAGCTTGAGTCTAGTAATAAAAGTCTTAAGAAAATTATGAAGAGAGTTATGTAAAAGAACAAAAGGGCCTGGATCTTAAAATTAAAATTAACATCATGGGCTAATAGGACAACCATAAAAAAGGATACAAAGAGGTCCCCTTATGAATTGGTGTATGGAATGGATGCTAGGAAACCAATGAACAACTTGTTTCCAGTTTACAAATTCATTCAGGAATATGGAGATCATATTGGTAATAACATGAAAAATAGGATTAACTAATTCAAAAAGTTAGATGAGTCCTCAACTGGTTAAATTAAGGTTGTTAGGTCTATAACCTAGGGATTTCTAAAACCCTATTATCCTAAAAGCTTAATGTTCTTATGTTTTTTCATTTTCTTTGTTCGCATTTTCACTAATATTTAAGTCACAACTTATGGATATCAATGTCATGAGTCCCATGTCCCTTTTGCTAGGAAGTGTCCCTTTGATACTTTGTCAAGAGTTAATTATTTTCCTTCCTAATGTTTTTGTTCTCTCAAGGCGGCCTGGACACATGCTGTAATATCACATTGTCTCTTTAGTTTGCTAAGAGATTAGTTTTGTAATTTTCTATTCCCACAATACCCAAAATGATGACATGCGTCCAAATATTTTTGAGGGCTAATGTTGTTTATAAAATGTTTTATTTCCATGCCATTGAGTCTTTTTGTCTTGTTTGAAGTTGGTCCACCTATTCCCTAGTCAATTTAAATCTCTTATTTTAGCATGTGCACTTCATAGAGGCTCTTGCCTTTTTAGAGGTCTCACAATTTTGACACTTTTCCTCCATGAAATGGTGAAATGTTGACACGTATTAAAACATGTGCTGAATTCTATTGCAAAGGAACATACTTTCATGGAGCCATGGTGGGACCAACCTTTTAATCTAGTGAAGTTGTGAGATGATGAAAAGTGTTAGTATCTTGGTGCTTGACGATGAGTTCTTCTATTGTGGGAGGTACATTTTTCTTGTTTTCTCCCTTTGTGATTAATTGAAATGGTGACACCTATTTGCATGGTGAGAAAAGGATATTACCACTTCATGTAGGGAAATTTAAACTAGTGCGATGGTTGTTGAAGTAAAGATCTATGGTCCACAATCAAACTGGGAAAATGTCTCTCATTGGTCATGTGTTCAAGCATGCAATGGAAGTAATGGTGGATGGGATTGTTATCTTCCAAATTCATGATGCTGAGGATAAATTACCTATCCAAATTCATTTCTCTCACAAATGAAGAGGTAATCAAAATCTAGCTACTATGGTTTTTTGAATCAAACGAGGCTTTCTAGTGCAAAATAGGATTTTCTTCAGTGTTTCAAACAAGTAAGTAAATTGATTGTGTCTGTGAAATTCAAGTAAAATTTAGGGTGTAAGGGAAATTATTATTGGTTCATAACCAAAAAATAGTGAAGAATTAAGGGTATATGTGGCTAAATTTTTTGCACACCCTTAGTCAGGAAAGAAGTTTCAAAAAAAACTAGTTAGCAATATAAACCCTAGCCCTCTATAATTTCTCAAAATCGTTGGAACTTTTATTGTGAAGAGAAGACCACTAGAAGAGGAGATAATTACCTTATTACTAGGGTTTTCAAAGAGACCAAAGGTTGATCTAGGGTTGGGTGGTATTATAGTCAAACTTATGAATCGAGGTTGTGGGTGTAGGGACCCCATCATTCGAGAGGAAGGATATACATTATTTTTAAGTGCATGCATATAGAAAGGCCTATGTAGACAAGCTAATATGTAACATTCAAAATTTAGGGTTAGGCATGTTGGTGGTGCCCAATGTGTTTGTGAATGAAGAATTGAGAAGGAAGCCAACCATGGCATATGACTTCAATTCTAGGTCTTTATTTTCTATTAATGGTTAGATATTGTTACCATTGGATAGAGAGCAAGTATGCAGGGTATTTCAATTATATCCCAATGCACGCCTATCAATTGACCTGGGTGCATTGAAAAAATAGTATGAGGGAAACATAGATAGTTATAGGGTCAGATGGCTGTCATGCTTTGGAAAAAAGGGGCCAAGAAAAAAGTTGTAGAGGTTTGTAAGGGGAAATTTGGAGCCCTTCATCTATGAAATCTTAAATCCCTACTTTCAAAAGACCTAATTTTCATTAATACAAGTCTTAGGGATAGATATCAGGATCCAAATCCTTAAAAATTTGACGGTCTTGGAAGTACACATTTAGAGTAGGGATGTCAACATACTCTCTAACTTTGTAGGGTATGTTGCTAATCAATTGCACATGTACCTTTGTGCAATCAAAAGAGATCCCTCTAGCCCTATAAGTTTCATAGAGTATTCCATTCTATTTCACATGATAATGTATGTAGTGTTATAAGTATGTTCACCATAGTTGTAAATCAGGGCCACAAGGGAAAGAAATTAATGCTACCAGTCCAAGAATGGGTGTACTTGTGGGACAAGGATTGCAGGCATTCCAATTATGCTACTTTTGAGGAGTTTTTTGTCAAACCTCTAAGGAATGGTATAGGCCTTCCCTTTAATTGGAGTTTTTCACAGGAGGTAAGAAGATTCTTGAGGCCTCACATCCTCACCCTAGAGAAGAAGATTGATCACAAGGATGATTGGTTCTTCTATTCAAATGCTATTGTAATAAGGGTTTTTGAGACCCTAGTTGCACCCCATGTAAAATATTAAGGATGTCCCTAATAGATTGGCCTTTCTTAAAATCATGTGGTATCTTAATGGATTTGACGAGATTCATGTTAGGAATAATGAGAAACAAATTCCCTTCTTCCTATTGCTATAGAATTTTTAGTTTTTATGGCATTAAATGGGGATGGTATGGAGCTAATCCCAGAGAAATTGCTCCCCTAAAAATTAAAGGTAGACAAAGCCAAAAAAAATTATCCAAAAGGATTCATTAAAAAAGAAATGGGAATGTACAAGTTGTCAGCCTATCATCATGTACGAGAAAACATTGAAGATCTAACCAAGAACTTCTCCTCAGAGAGCTAGGAAACTAAGAGAAGGGAGCTATGGGGTAGGATACAAATTGTTGAGAATAAAAGGATGAAGCCTAAACCATCCTTTAGAGGGCCATTTCTTCATATAAGGGAACCCATAGTTAGGATGATGACTATGCTTTATAATGCTAGCCAATTGATGGCCAATGTCCCATAGATGCCTCCAAGAACTTCAGGTGCTTTCTCTTCATCTAGAGCAAAAGTGCCACAAAGTCCCCAACTAGTAACCCCATTACAAGTTATTGATCCAATTGTGGGTTCTGTTGTTGACTACCTAATTGATCCTGAGGAGATGGATGAAGATGCATTGATGATCCAATAGGAACTTCTTCCTCCTAGGATGCTTATTAAGAGGTGCACAAATGATAGCATGATCATCAAATTTGAAACTAGTGGATACATTATTAATGATATAAGGGAAAATTCCAGCCAAGAGTTCTTAAGTGATGAGGCATTTATCAACACCCAAGAGTTCAAGGACCTACAAGAGAGAAGAGTTGAGGGAAACACTCACTACCGGTAGCTTCTTGGAGTAGGAGCAAAAGGCGACCATTGAGGAATTTTGGAAAAGGGTAAAGCAAGAGATGGAAGGCATGACTCTTGAGAGGGGAATGAAGTTAGTGAAGGAAGCAAGATGTCTACTGCTACTAGGCTAGGATATTTCCTCAACCATTGCTTTTGATGCAATTAGGAAACATCATGGTGAGGATTTAATTTTGAAATCAGAGGAACATGTTGTAGATTTTTTATTTTGGATTTGGATTCCACCCTAAGCCTGAAACCTTGGCTATTTGGTCAATTTAAAATTGAGACCAATAAGCCATAGTCTATATCCAACAAAAAATAGCTTATCAAGAATCTTGTTCTTAGGAGGGTTGGAGACTGTACAAGCAAATTATTTAATAGTTAATGCAACTCTTTTCATAGAAGTAATTGTGAAGAAGCTGCAAGCTGATATAGACAAGAAAAATTCCCTAAATCAAAACCTTGAGCAAAGGTTCAATGCAGTATGGGGGTCATTTCCTCCTCCAAAAAAAATAGAGGATGCTTAGGCCTCACACAACATAAATAAATTGGAGGTAGAGGTAAGGGAACTAAGGGATAAGCTGAAACTAAGAACCATAGAGGTTAGAACAACAAAAGAAGCATCTATAAAGAAGACCTCTGATTTGGTGGACAACATTTTGGGGTATAGGTTGTCCATGATTCCCTCCCATGTAGACAAGGTGTGGGATAACTATGCAAGGTTGAAAGATTCTTTCTCTACTCACAACCAGATGTGGATGAGATTAAAATGCATGCAACTCAAGTGTCCCAGAGAGTAGAGCTATTGAGATTGCTGGCTAGGAATTCAAATTTTGATAGTATACTTGTGTCTAACATTGTGAAGGAGTCAGATTATTTGGATGAAATTATGAGTCATCATAATAGATATAGAGATTTAATGAAAAGGGAGCTTAAAACCTTTCAAGGGCTTTGAGGAGTTCCAATGCCTCCAATTTTGGTTAATGAGGG
The DNA here is from genome assembly GCA_007258455.2 of Sequoia sempervirens. Classification (NCBI taxonomy): domain Eukaryota; kingdom Viridiplantae; phylum Streptophyta; class Pinopsida; order Cupressales; family Cupressaceae; genus Sequoia; species Sequoia sempervirens. The sequence goes on along the minus strand of VDFB02119342.1, from coordinate 76,534 downwards.
GGAGATGGTGGAATGTGCAAAGTGGAGATCAAATTTTTCCAACCTCCTCATTCTCATGTATAGTAAGATAAATAAGGAGGGTGAATTTGATAGTGACCAGTTAAATGACAGTATGGATGCACTTATCAATTTGGAGTATAGTTTGATTGGTTTTCTAGACCTAGTGCAAGTTTTGATTGGCAATGAATATAGGGAATATTTGGAAGAGGTCAGTATATTTTTTTGACCAAGGATTGACACCTCAACAAAGTAGATATAAAAAATGGAATAGTAGGATGATGTAACTTGAGTTGTGTTTCAATAAAATTCCAACCAATAGATATAAATGCTGCATAGGTTTGTCATACAAGTAATTTCAAAGATGTACTATTTGTTGTAGGAAGGAATTTTGAATATTTTCTGCCATATGCTGGCTTTAATGTTGCAGGTGATCTACCAACCACTTTTGGAGCAGTTGCAAAAATTTGAACCACTTTTTCTATTGAAATTTTGAATCACTTTTGGTAGTTGAATAATCCCTTTTTCTTTTTGCTTCCCTTATGTCTATAAAAAGGAATTTTCAGCCTTAGTCAAGGGGTTCTACCTCTTAGTTTTTATAAGTCTTTGTATAGGTCTTAGGTTGTATAGTTGATTCCTCTGAAGCTTAAAGAGGAAATGTTGTAAAGTTTCCTCTATAATAACAACAAATGACCTAAATGCTTATTGAATTATAGTTAATGGTGTATATCGGTTTTATCATTCTCTCCATTGTTGTACTCGATACTCTTGAATCAATATAATCCAAGAATTTATCTTGGTTTACATTTCACATTTTGTGTAATGAATGTATGATTTTTTTTTTTTCTATTCAAGGAATAGAGTAATCTTGCTTTTAGTTCATTTATCTAGGGTTGTGGTGTTGCAATATGGATCTTCAATTAGTTTGATATTATTGTTTATTTATTGGTTTCTTTTTGTAAGGTAGTAAGGTCATTAGAAGCCAAAGGGCTGGTCTATTGTCAGAGTTTTACTATTCTTCTAGACTCTATGTGGATAAGGCACTGATCAATCTAAATATTAAAGCTAAAACTTTGGTAGAATCAAATATAAAATCAAAATCAAAACCTTTAATTTTCTATAATTTTATTGTTTTATGCCCATTTCCACACCGTAAGGAATCATAGAAAATATAGAGGGTTCTTGAGATGATTTAGCCCACAAGATTGTCCTTTTGCCATAGATCAATGTGAAGAATCTATTATCAAAGGCATCATTGCATGTTGTAGTTTTTGCATGATGTTACAAAGAAACCCACCTTGGTTTTGTTGAGCCTAAATTGTAGAGGAGAATATGTAAATTTGTCTCTTGTTTGTTGGCCATTTACCCAAGGTTTTTGTGTATAAGAAGTAACTAATCTTTGGGAAAACCTAGATAATCAGTTAGAAACACCAACAAGAAACACTCTATCAAACACAACTTCCACTATTGTATGATTCATAACCTAAAACTCTAGATATAACACCTTCAGAGACCACTGATCATCATATCCAAACCATGGGTCAATGCAGGATCATGGGGTCCAAAATAGGCCCTTAAGTGGCAATGGAAATTTAGAAAAATAGAGTTAGAAAAATTGACATAAAAAATTGAATAAGTTATTAACATAATTTGAAAAATATATAAGAATAGAATTTGTAGCAAATTGAATGTAGTTTCTAAGATACTAGTATTTTTCTATAAAAAAGTAAATCTATTGGCTGAAAATATGAAATTTCAATGTAGTAGTACTAAATTTTTAGGATAAAATAAAAAAAATGTGTATGTCTAACCAAACTAAGTGCAAGTAAAAAATAATATTATTTTTTGAAACTTTCAATATAAGTAGAGGACATATGCCTGAATGTGCCACATTTTTTTGTAATTAAATAATTAGTTATGAATGTTTTAGTAGAAATTTTTAGTTGAAATTTTTAAAAATATTAAAACTTGTTTGTCTAACCACTATAACTTGGTAAAAAAATTATGAAATTCAATTTTTCTTTTTTATCGTATAGTATGGGAAGCATTGAATATGTTACATCTTTTGGATTAAAAAAATGTGAAATATTTTAAGAATTATAGATGTTTTTCAATCAACCTATCAATCAAGATTTTAGTTGGAATATATGTAGAAAATAACTAATAATTATCTATTTAATTCCAAGTAAGACATATTTTATATTTTTGGAAAGCTGATAATTTTCTCAATAAACCATTTTTGTTTCATCAATTTTGGATTAAAAAAATTGTCAGCCACTTTTTTGTCACATCGTCACTTTTTGGACCCCAATGATCCTACACTCACCCCACATAAGCACACATTCAACCATGAAGAAATATGGAACACAACATATAACACACCATTGTTACCTTTTACACTTCTTTATTCAAATTTTCTCAACAACACTTGGAAACCAAGTGAACATGTTGCATAAACAACACCTTCTCAACACTACACTAGAGGTTGACATCAATATCTGTAACACTTTCTCAAAACCACAACTCCTCATCACATCCACACTAGGGGTTGACATCATTGACAACATAGTGCAACAATCTCTAAATCTCTAACACTTTTGACACAAAGTGATTCATTGGAAATTATGATTTTAGAAAGAAGATGGAGGACACAATGAATTTTGATTTGGACCAATTTCCTTAGAACTTAGATGAGGTGAACTATTTGGATTCCATCAAAACATTGATAACCTTGAATGCAACTTTTATTGAAACTTTTGAGTGAAGTTCCAATTTTAATCATGAAATTTGAACAAATTTTCAAATTAGAAATTATCAATTATAACAAATGGCACTTCCATTAGATGAATAGTGGAACACACTACAAAACTTGATAGAATGATTTGACAATATGAGTTTCCAACTCATCTCTGTGCAAATTTGTTTTTGAATTCTTCATTTGAAAATTAATACAAAACTCAAATTCAATAATGTGTTCAATTATTTGTGTCATTTATTTCCTTAGTTCAAGAAAAAGTCTAATTTCTACTACTAGATACACATTAATGATTTCTAATGTTGTATATGCTATTATTGTTAATATGTTATTAAGCATCAAGTTGAATGATGAATCATTGAGTACATGTAAAACTTATTAGTATTACACAATTAAAATATGTAATTATTAATAATATACTAATTAATAAATGAAAATGAAAATTGTGTTTAATAACTAATTAACCAATTTGAAAAGAAGGTTTAAAATTTAGATTCTACTTTGAAACAATGGAAAATAGTAGTACATCAATTTATTCAATTTGATTCCTAATTATGGAATACAATATAAAATATCATCAACTACATGTTGGAATATGAATCTATAGAACCCCGATCCTAAGACCTACAAAACACAATAAACAAACACACTATTAGATCCAATGCAAGTAAGAATCAAGATTCCCCATGAAATCCATTAGCAATGCTCAAAATAGGAAATAAAATTGAAGAACACAATGAGAAAGCAATGAAATCCTAATTAAGCAAGCAAACTCTTGATCCCATGGGGGAATTGGTGCCAATTTGATGCGGAAATTGGCCCTTTCCCAACTCCTATGATGCAATGTTGATGAGTGATCCACTTTGATGAAGATTCAATTGAGCTCCATGATGAAAAATCTGCATAACCTAGCTACAAACTTGATAAAATTGATGAAAATGGATATGCTTGAGTATGAAATTGGGGTATGTGCAGGATCATGATGGGCCAAAAAGTGGCAATATGATAGGTATTTATAGGGTATGTGGCTTTTTTTTTAACCCAAAATTAATGAAATGAAAAGGGTTTTTAAAGGACATTCTTAGCTTTCCACCAATATAAATTATCCTTTACTTTGAATTTAATAAATAATTATTATTCATTTTCTATTTGAATTATGACTAAACTATTGATTGATAGGCTAATTGAAAAACAACTATAGCTTTCAAACGTATCACATTTTTGAATCAAAACATGCATCATACATTCTATTTACCATTACATGCATCACAGACATGAGAGTTACACTACTCTTATTTTTTTAAAATTTAAGTACTATTGCATTGAAATTTCAAATTTTCACCAAACAGATTTTTTTATTAAAATAAACCTAGTAGTTTAGAAACTACATTCAATTTTCTATAGATTCTATTCTTATATATTTTTGAAATAATATAGATAACTTATTCAAATTTTTAAGTCAAGTTGCCGAACTCTGATTTTTCTAATTTTTTTGCCACTTAAGGTCCTATTTTTTCCATGGTGATCCTACACATACCCATTGAGTATAGTAGACTTGCTCAAATTGTGGATGATGAAGTGAGAAGAGAAACCTTGTATTTATAGAAAGACAAGATGGAGGAATGATCAAAATGAAGCAATGTGGGATCATTCAACACCCAATTGATAAGTGCCACTTGTCAAGATGTGAACGAGCAAAGGATGTGCACAATTTGATGAATGTGCCTATAAATGCAATTAGGTGGAATTTGAAAATAGTGAAATGACATGTAAGAGGGAAAAATAATGACTTAAATGCCACTTGGCTAAATCCACAAAGACATGTAAGAAGGAATAAATTTCTTGTTGGAAGGACAAATCCACTTGCATGGATTTCAAAATAAGAAGAATATTCCCCAAGAGATGTCAAGTTGAAAGAAAATAGGGATTTAATAAATGAATTAAATGTATTTTCATGTGCAAGTGGCAAAAGCTAGAGGATGACATGGATTAAAATTAAATTAATCAAGGGCTAATTAATTTAATGAGGGATTTGATGATGTGACTAATTGATTTAGATTTATGGGTTGATTTAAATCAAAACGAGAAAAATGTGATTTAGAGACTAATTAAATAAAGATTTTGATTTATTTAATTGAAGGGGATGAATGTTAGATTAAATCAAATAAGACTTAATTTATTTAATTTAATAAAATGACTTTAACAATTTAATCAAATAAAATGAATTATTTAATTAAATAGACATTAGATCAGATTGATTGATTTAATTAACAAGAGAGAATGCCTTAATTAGATAAATGATTATTTATTTAAGGGATGAAGAGTGATGATACGCTGAGAAGGTGATTCAAGATGAAATGGTGTTAGTGAATTGGGATCAAGTGCATTGGGATATTTTCCATTTCTACAGAATCTATGGTCCATGAAATGCAATATAAAATTTAAATATCTAGTAAATGCTAAATCCTTAAACAACTAAAATTTAGAATCTAGAATCTACACTAGAAGTTTGAAATAGTGGAAAATATTAGTACATTAATTTATTCAATCTGATTAATAATAAATGGAATACAATATAAAATATTATCAAGGACAAATTGGAATATGATTTATGAAATGCGGTATATATACCCAAAAGCTACTAAATCTCTTGCATTTTCTAATTCACCTCATATTCCTCACTCTAACGATGAGATTGAGAGTCATCTTGACTTTGAGTCTGATCTTCCTTTTCTTTGCCCTACATACATTTTCTTAACTGCATCTCAAGTTCAACATTCACTGTGTCATTGTCATTTGTGCCACTGCCACTAACGTTTGAAGTGTTGCACAACCCTCTTCTATCACATATGGACTTCCAAATTGTGAGTGCCCTTTCCAAAGGAAAACTTAAGATATCATACCTAGTTGAATACATCCTCAAGAAAATTTCTAAATTATTGTCTGGTTTATTTCTTACCTTTTATTTCAACAAATCCAATCCACTGAAAACTCTCTCATCCTCCACCAAACCCAATATCATTGTTTGACATAAATTAGCAAGTGTGAAATATTTCAATAATTAATCACACAATATTTTACTCTAACCAAAAGTTTTCCAAACCCTTATTACTGATCCTATTTGCATGAGATTCTCCATGGAGTCAAATTCGTCAATCATACTTGCACAAAATGAGAAGCTTTGTTCTCTAAGCTTAGTTTCATTTATAATTCCTTCTATTTTCTATTCATTGTATTTTGAACTTTTCAAAAAGTGTTTGCCCGAGATAATTACTTTTAGATATGAAATGATTCTAGTGGATGGTGGCTTGGGACCGAAAATTGAGGATACACAATAGACACGGTTTCAAGTATTTCATCTCGAGGGAATAATTTAATAATCTTCCAGGAAAGGGATTTTGCAATATATTTTAAAATACCACTTACAATAGTGCATTGGTATTTGAAATCCATGTACAAAGACACATAAGTCCCTTCTTACATTCAACTGTAAAAGAAACTCAAGATTGTTTAAATCTATACTTAACTACCAGCTTATAAATTTCAAAATTCAAAATGGATAATCTGATAGTTATTGATTATCAAAGGTCATGCATACATTCTTTGTAGTTTAGTATATATTCATTAATATACATAGTTCTATCTTTAGATTTTTCAAAAGATTGCTCATTTCATCCAACATGGGGAGAATACTAGATAAAGTTAAGAGTGTTTCTATATCACTTTTAACCTATGTAAGAGGTCAAGAGCTTTGTCTACTATGTTGTGATGTTTGTACATTACTCCAATGAAGGAATGATATTTTGGAAAAACTCGTTACACTAGTCCATGCAAGAAGATCCATTTGGTATTGAAACATCCTTCACAAGATTGTTTCTTGTTATTCCGACAATTTTTTTTTGAAATTATGCAAAATATTTGGGACTTTGATGTAAGTATGAGTAGAGCTCAAAAACTAGATTTTCAAACTTTGATAATAAAGGAAACTTGATTACAATTTTAAATGCTAAATTTATTCTATGGGCCATGTAATGAATGAAAATCATGTATGGGGAGCACGTAGTTTGTAACTTTATGTAAAGACTATTCTTATGACCTTGCATTATTGAAGCTCTATTAACTCCTACACACACCAACTTTTGGGAAATTGTGAATTCATCCATACCTCCAATCTCATTCAAAGATTTCTTACTAGTTCAAATATATTTTTTGAGGTCAAAATATCATTCATTTTATGAACACAAAGTAGATGAGGTTGGTGGACATATTAGTGTATAGTATACACATGCATACATACCCAAGAAGTATTATCTATCATAATTGCTTCATCTAAAGATAATGTAATGAAGGTTGAATCTTTTATTTTTTCTTGTAAATCTTGTTTTTCCATCTCAGCAAGATAACTTTCCCATTCCCATCTAGAGTTTATTGACCAATATGTGCTACGAAATTAAAGAACACATAATAAAGATAATAAATTATTATATTTTTGGTAGTCTGTCATAGGACATCCTCTCAACAAAATATAAAAAAGAACAATCAATTGAATAGTTTTTCTAGTTGTGCTCCTACCATTATCTTTCCAAATTGAACTTTAATTGAACCTCCACATTCAACAAACTTCATCATTCTTTGTATATGTTGATCATATTCCAAGGCATGCTTAACATGAAGATATTGTTCCTTTGATTTCCATCTTACTATTGATTTTCCCTTTTTTTCTATGATTTATTTTTCATAAAATTTATTGATATGCTTTTCTATAGTGTCAATATTTAGTTTCAATTTCTTGTCTCTTTTATATTTCCAACTACAAATATTACACTTTCATTCTATTGGAGGTTCATATTTGTTTGCATTCTCTACTAGTTCAATGCATGGGTACTTTGATACCCAATCAAGTTGAAAATTCTGTGGCATATCCCACTCGCACCCTAATTTTGATTTTACCTTTTCTCATCTTCCTTGCAAAAGCATCATCTATGTTGCCAAAATATTCATCCAAGTTAATTAATTCATTTTGGCTACCTTATGTATCCCTGGGAACATCTTCTATGGCATTTTTATCCTTGTCTAACTCAATTAACTCATTCCAATCTTTCTATGAGGTATTGCCAGTGCCTTCTTCATTAATATTTGATGCAAGAGTTGATGATGTAGTTCTATCTTGATTTTTTGGATCATAAACATTTCCAAAGTAAGAATTTATGGTAACTTTAAGTTTTGGGAATTTTGATGGCCTCTTTTCACCACCCCGAGGAGTCTTACTCTTGTTGCACCTACTTCTTAACATCTTTATCTCTCACAAAATAAAATATACCAATAAATGTCTTCTTGTTTAAGGACATAGAATATAGGTCATATTCCCTACTCAATATCACCTTTAAGATTTAAGCAAGAATAGCAAAGAGATACAAATATTATAACACTATGAAATTATCACTTACCTTTAGGTTTTCACTGACTTGCTATTCATTAATGTAAAATTCTTGTAGTTGTAAGTTTTTAACTTGCTTATGATCAACTTATTCCAACTTTTTATTCAAGAGCTCACAAGTTCAAAACTAAGCAAAATGTGTAAAAATAAATTAGATTTTTGATTATATTTATATCAATCCACATTTGGCGAATTTCATGGGCTTTTTAAATAGTATAACAAAAAACTGGAAAACCTCACATGATTATACAATGATGCATTTAAATACTGGATGAATCAAACCTTAACAAAATGCATGTTATGTAATTTTCATGGCAATCATGGCCCTACAACTAGCATGGAATTATCATAGTCTTGGTAAAATGGATCCTCATATGTAATTATTTTCTTAATGTAATTGATGAAATGTGTCCTCAAGTGTAAGTATTTTTAATGTTATTGGTGAAATGGGTCCTAAAACACAATTATTTGTAAATTTTATTGGTGAAATGGGTCTTTAGACATAGTGAACATTTAATGCTATTGAAAAAAGGTGTCATAATAAACATTGTCATTTTAATAATATTGGAAAATATGTGGGTGATTTAATACATGCTTCTGAGATTCTAGGGAGAATACTAATTGGACCATTGGAAAGGCATAGTTTGTTATGACAAAATTATTAGTTACATATGCCTCATAGAATAAATTGGTGGTGAATTGAAATACATGGGATTGATAATTCATAAAATATGAGTGATTTAACCACCTCATTGGTTGCAATGTATTCACCAATTTCAAATTGGATGAATAGAATTATTTTCCAATTAACAAAGATTTACCATTAAAAAAATTTATGTTCCATATTAGTTTCTTTTTCATTTGGTGATGGGGGTTGTATGGTGATGGTTGTTGCACATATGCTACCTATGTTTTTCATTGATGCCAACACTTAGTTTGGATTTCTATTGATGCTTACACTTGTAAGTTGATGGTAGACTATGATGATGTGCTAACAGTTATGTTGTTCATTGGATGTGATGCCTTGTTTGATGTCAATTAAAGTAGCATTGAGAATGTTTGTTACTAATAGAGATGATACCATGATCATATATTAAGATGAAGACTAGAAGTATTACTTAAAATAAGGATTATAAGTATTAAGATGAGGATTAGAAGTAATGATGATGTTGGGTATATGCTATTGATGGTCTTTAATATGTTGTATGCCCTCTCTCATTTTTATTGAGGAAGTATGTGTTGCTACAAGAAAGTTGTGGTCTCTAGAAGTTGGTGTTTCTGCCACAAGAAACTACTTTGAAAATTGATTAGGAGAATGCTTCACATTCCTTCACCTTTGAAGATATGGTCTTGTGGTTTGGGATTTAGTGTTTATGTTCTATGGACATTGCCATCTTATCTTTTTAGGTTACCTGTATTGTTGAGGACATCCTTGATAATTGTTGTGGGTTGGAAATTTGGTTGCTTGTTAGGATTGGTCTGAAAGATGCTTTGTATTTCTTGAAATTGTTATTTCTATTCCTATGGCTTGGTGAATGTGCTTTTAGTTTTTATGTAGTGTCTCAGTGTAACTTTCATGTGATGAAGTTTACTACAAGTTGGTCTATAAATGTTCTATCTCATAGTTGTGTCTTTTGGGCTTTCAAGAAGAAGTGTTATGTTTCTATTTACTTTGCACTAGCTATTTTTGGCATGACAGCGTGAAAAAAGTATATGGAAGTGTTGTTGGATGTTTATGGAATGTGACTTTGTCATCTACACACAAATGTTTGATCTCTTTGGTGTTGCATATTTCTTGAGTTAGTTATTTGAGTGATTTGTGGATGTCTATTTACATGATTTGTTCTCTTTATTGTACTATATCCTTGGGGTATGTAGTAGCAATTGAGGTTGTGTTAAGATGAGTTTGGGTCTTACCCTATCAGGTGTTGAGAAATGAATTGAATAAATTCAATTGGGAGATATGTTTTTAGGCTGACAAGTAATGTGCTACACATTTCTTCTATAGGTTTCCTTGTTGCAGACTTGGGATGCTATGCACTAGTGTGTTTGATATTTGGGATCACATTGGAAGATGTAACAAGTTGTTTTTAAGTCATCTCTATCTCCTAGATAGGACTTCTTTCACTGCATTCATGTTTTTATGGTTGACTTGTTGAGGTTATTTCTTGTTTCCTATTCTAGCTAATGTAATTTGATGTTTTCCTTACTTTTGGAGGATATAATAGCTGAAAAAATTAGTTGCAAGTGGTGTAAGAGTATAATCGTGTATTAATTAATGAGAGTTGTGATGCGCTTCAATTCCTTAGTTAGCAAAGGGTATTGTTGATATATATTGTAAATTCAAATCTTCCTGTATCTTTCTTGGAGATACTTAGTCTCCCTTGTAGGTCCTTGTATCTTTCCCTAAGCTTATGTTCCTCAACCCACAAGTCCTTATCCATAAGGTTTTGCACCTTAGCCTACAAGTCCTTTAGGGAGTAGTGTGCTTTCTTAGGAAGTGAGTCTTAAAACACAATCTTATTCATATATTGTGAGAATTCCCATCATGGTTTTTCCCTTCTTAGGTTTTCCACATATATCTAGTGCTATCTTGTGCATGTGTGTTCATTACTTTATCTTTCATTTCTACTAATTTTATTAAGAGTTGTTGATCTATTTAAGGGTTTCTGATCTTGTTAGAAGACACAATTTGCATTGTGCTAACTTGGGTCAATGTTTTGAAGATACTGAGTCACCCCCTATCAGTATCAGGGTGTGTTCAACAATTGGTATTAGAACCAATTTCCTCAAAAGGAGCTTAAATAATTGAGGAAGCTATAAGATGATACACAATGTATCTTATATGGCACCTAGGTTTGATGAAATAAATTACACCTTTTGGAGAGTAAGAGTGTAAGCCTATCTAACCTCTCTAGTGTTTGGTATTTGGAAATATATCAAGGATGGTTAAACTACTCCTACTACTCCTCCATCAGACCCTATTGGGTTTGACATTTTTTTGTTTGGAGGCTTCTTGGTCCTTCCCCTTTATTTGGAGGCCGTTTTAGTCCTTCATTCACCTTTCTCTTTTTTGGAGAGGAGTTTTGCCATAAGTTTTTCTCCATTTTCTCTAGTTTTGAGAGATCTTTTATTTGTACATGGGTACCTCACTAGGCTTTATTTTCCAGGGCCCATCTTGTATTATCCTTTTAGGGTTTTTAGTTACTCCCTAAGTTTATCTTAAGGGGAGTGTTATCGTAATCATGCATTAACTAATAATTTTTACTATGTTAACTAGAAAGCTATTATTAGATCATTCCATCTCATTACATTTTATTGTATTATTAGAGGTATGTTAACCCTCATTGTATTATCATGCCATGTAATACTCTTGATATTTTCTCTCTTAAATTCTATAGCTTTTTCTTGTTGAGGAACATTGCATATTATTGTTTGCATCTCTCTTGCATGGAAGGTGTCTTTTTTCATCATTTGATCTTGTGGCTCATATATTTCATAATTCTAACATTGTACTCTAAGATATTGAAGCACCCATTTCACTGTTACCTAATGCTCTTTACCTAGATTTTCCATGTATCTATTGACAACAACAAGTGCATGTGAAATATCTAGTCTTGTACTACCATCACATACATTAAACTTCCTACTGCATTGAAATATGATACATAATATGTATAACCATTTTCTTCTTTATTACTAAGACATAAACTTGAAGAAAGATTAAAATAAGAAGCTAAAGGGATATTTACTAGTTTCACATTCTTCATACTAAATCTTACAAGGATCTTCTCTACATACTTATGTTGTGATAACCAAAGTTTACCATGTTCTTTATCTCTATGTATTTCCATGCCCAAGATTATTTATAGAAAAGTCCTAACCATTTGAATGTTTAAACCATTTATCTCAACTATGATTTTGTTTGCTACAAACATATCATCAACATATAATACCAAGATAATAAATAAATAAAATTTCAAACTTTAAAGTAAACACATTGGTCATACACACTCCAATTTGTAAAATTTTGTCTCATCATGAAGGAATCAAACTTCTTATACCATTGCTTGGGAGTCTGCTTCAGGCTATATAATGACTATTTGAGTTTGCAAACAAATTTTTTGTTGCAATCTTGAATAAACCCTTATGACTATTCTAGATATATCTCCTCATCCAAATCTTCATGTGAAATTTTTATTTTAACATTTAATATATTTGATATTATGAGAGGAGTATACCAAATACATCTCAACTAATGATGAATTTGTGGGTAGTAGGATCTCACAATCTATATCCCTTAATTACATAACTGTAACTAACAAAGATAAATTTTGAAGGTTTGGAGTCCAATTTAGAATGCCCAAAAATATTTGAATGAATATTATTTAGAATACTCTTACTTGTATGAATACCTGATTTAAATTTCTTTCTACGTTAGGACCATAAACACAATGCTTGCAAAAATTTAAATTCAGAGATTTTAGATTTGGAAGTAACTTATGGTTTAATAGTATCTTCAACTCTTTCCCACTCATATGACCCAGTCGTGGATGCCATAAATTAGTAGATTCATTTGTTTCCTCAAATACTACTATTGCTTCATTTAATATAGTACTCCTTTCTAACTTGTAAATGTTTCTAATATTTGTAGCTTTCCTGATCACCAAAATTCTCTTGGAGACTTTCAATGATCCACTTTGAATTTTAAATTTATAACCTCTAGAATCCAAAAATCTCAAGGAAATTATTTTTTAAAAATTTGGTACATGTCTTACCTCTGTTAGTGTCCTCACAATACCAAAGAATATTTTAATCTTAATACTTCCAATCCCAATAGTCTTACAAAACATATTATTTTCCAAAAGAACAACACCACCATCAATAGCTTGGTAAGAATAAAATGAATTCTTATGTGGACACATGTGATTAGAAGCACCAGAATCTAATAACCATTCCTGATGATATTGTAAGAAATTATAAATAGATAAAAATTCATCAACCATATATGAACTTGTCTCAACTAGATTTTCTTCCTTTTTGGAGTTATTATTATCTTCTTTCCTCTTCCAACAATCTTTCTTGAGATGCCTTGATTTATTGTAGTACTAACATTTTCTCTTACCCTTTTTATCTTTTGAATTAATTGACCCCTAACCACCATTGCTTTTGATGTGGAGGTTTCTATGTTAGATTTCCTCCACACCTCTTTAGACAAAAAAACTCCCACAATAAAATCATATTCAAGGGTGTCAATTGTGTTAAAGCTAATATAAGTGACTAAGTGATTCTAGGATTTAGGTAATGAACACAATATACAATTGTCTTGTCTTCATCTTTGACTTTTACACCCATACTAACTAATTAACATATAAGAGTATTGAAAACATTTAAATGATCAACAATTTTTATACCTTCTCTTATTTGTAAACTATACAACTGTCTCTTCAAGTTGATCTGATTTGTCAAGGATTTTTTAATAGAAAGACTCTCCATTTTACTCTATAATTCTTCTGTTGTTTCGTCTCCAATAATATTTAAAATAATATTTTTTTTCTAAACATAATCAAATTATGCTAAGAGCTCCTATATCTAGATCCTCCCAATTATTATTAGTAATTTATTTACAGATTTCTTAGAGATCCCTACCAACACTTTGTGTAATCCTTGTTGCACTAACAAATCATGCATCTTGAACTTCCATAGCTCAAAGTTATTCTTCCCATTAATTTTTTCTACCTCAAACCTTGCTTTCGAAACCTTCACCATTTGATGCTACAAAACAAACACTAAATCTTCATACAAACATTTCAAAATAATTGCTTTGATACTACTTATTGTGGAAACAAAAATGTAAAATGGAAAAAAATAATATTCCAGCACAAGTTAGTTGCAAATAAATACTGAAAAAAATTAAATGGAATAACAAAATAATGATAAAACTTTGACAATATGTCAAGGAAACATGAGTATCCTTATGAGAAATTGATTGCAATCTTCACATAGCTGTTGCTATTTAATTACAATTTATTACATTGATTTTTCCTTCAAAACAACAAAATATATATAATATTTTCAAAACGAATATTAAAAAACCAACTTTATTTTATTCCTTTGTTTTTTATTGTTTTATTTTTTTTAAGATTACATTTTGCTGTATTTCTATTATTGTTGTCATTATCCAATAATGACAACAATAAAAACCAATCAGACACAATTCTATGGCCCATTTTCATATTTTTCCATTGATTCGTTGGACTACAATGACTGTGACTATGATTTGGCATGGTTGAGCATATCCTGGATGAAGGTATTTATGTTGTTGAAAGAAGAGCCTCCTGCCATCACTGCTTTAGTTGCTACTTCCTTCAGCTCGGTGACTTTCTTTTGTAACTCCTTGCTCTACATCACCCTCCTCATTGCACTCTCCACCTCTTCTTTCGTCACTAATCTCCCATCATCAACATCCACATCCTTAAAATCCAACCCAACCTTCCATATTTCTTTGAAGAATCTGCAATTGAGGAATTGATCACCGAAATAAGGCCAGCCAATCATGGGCACTCCCATGCTTATGCTTTCTATACTTGAATTCCGTCTGATGTGTGTCAAAAATCCTCCCACCAAAGGATGTGCAAGCACCTTCAATTGCAGCGTCCATTTAACAATCAATGCATGATCTTTGGTTCACTCTTCTAATCCCTTGGGAAAAACAACAGCTTGCCCCTAAGGAATGTCAGAGTGAAGAACCCACAAAAAGGAATACCCACAAAAAGGAATTCCCACTCTATTCCAAACCCAGTGCTAGCTCATCCAACTACTCTTACGATTTGAGTGCCAAACTTCCAAATGAAACATACAACACAGAGCGAGGGTGTCGTTTGTCTAGCCAGTGCAAGCAGTTGTCATCTTCCTCCCACATAGACATGTTGCTCAACGTTGAGTTCTCCCATAAACACAAGGCCTATTGATAGAGATGGACACCCCTTGATAGATAGTGCCACTATCACCTCTCCCCCTTCCAATTCCTCAAAGGTGTTCACAAGCACGTACTCCCCCATATCGCATATTCACAACTCAAACAACAACCCTTCATAAATGGGATCCAATTTAAATTTCTCATGGTAGAATGATATCAGATCAGTGGGCCATAGCACTGGTATATTCCCAGGTAGACTAGTGATCATTTTCTCTAGACATTTTCCTTTGCTCACTGAAACCATCACACCTCCAAGTCAATACTCAAACTAGAGCAAAAGAAAAATTTAAGTTAATATTAAGAGTTGAGTAGAAGAATACCTTTGACAAGAATGTGGCCTTGGGAAAGGAGAGAATTAGCGTATTTTTGCACAATAGAGGTAGCAGCACAAAGAGGCCAAAAGACAACTCCTGACACTCTCAAATTGGGAGCCACTGATGCGGTGCACAAAATGCAATAGTCTGCCACAATGTAGGTGATGAGAGGAATGCCATTTTTAGTGTGAGTGCGGAGGAAAGCCTCCAAGGTGGGTCCACACTTTGCAAGGGTTGTAAGTAGCTCACCCAGGTAGGTGGTGCGGCTGTGCTCTAGTGGTAAATCGTCCGCGAATGACAAAAATCAGAAATTGGCTTTGGAGCACTGTAGTTGTGACTTGTGCTCTGCAATTCCAAGCATGTGTTTCTCACTTCATTGTGTGTTTATGAAAGTGATGAAAAATCCCCTAGTGGACAAGAGATCGATGAGATGTATCAAAGAATTGACGTGACCCTACGCAGGAAAGGGCACCAAAACTATGTGCAAAGTGTCATCATTTCCACAATTCATCATCATTCTCAAGTGGGAAAAAAATTCAATTTGAAAAGAATGCCACAACTGAACTTCTTTGCTTCTCAACAATAATTTATAAGGATTGCATGCTCAAGAAAATCATATTTAAAGAATTAGAATTCAAAGGTGAAGTCGACTGTTCTAGGTATTTAGCTATTGATGACCCAATATTATCGATCTACCTACATCATTGATATATAGTAAAGCAATAAATCCAACCACGCCATTGTTATTTACATTTTGTGAAAGGGTCTCAGTAGGAAAAATTGGTTAGCAAGTGGGCAGGGCCCAGTGTCACAAATATTTGGAAAGCAAGAAAGACTAAAATATTTGGTGGCGAGTGAGGATTTCGATATATCCAAGTTGTGTCATTATCCTAAGGAGTATGGACATCAACTTTTCACAAAATTATTTTCTCTAATTGTCAAGTTCCGATTTTGCAGGCAGAGTACATGGTTAAAATAAATTTAATTTTTCCTACTAAAATTATACTTTCATTATCACGTTTGGATTAAAATATTCCTCACAAAATTATTTGCTAGTTGGCAACAAAGTTTGAAGGTTTGGTGTGGACAAGGGCATCGCAATAGAAAATGGCATTTGAAAGGATTGTGTGGAAGAAAATATTATGCTTATATGAAGGAAAAAGACAACTTTGAGTTAATTAAATAATAAATATAAGTAAATCAAATTTTGTTCTATTTATCAATTTTCAATAATTATATTTATTTAAAAATTTATTTTATTTTACTTTTAAAGTTTTATTTATTTATTTTTATTTTATATAATTTAACAATTATTATTTTCTTACATACTTTCAAAGCAAAGTTCTAAGTAGAGATAAATCTATATTATTAAAGTCTAGTTATATTTTATTTTTAAGAGTTTTTTATTTTATTTTATAATTTTAAGAAATTTGGCATAAACAAGTATAAATACAAGGTTATTTCACTCATTTTCACCTAGCAAGTTTACAAGTGACCTAAAAATTTGAGTATTCATGCATTATAGAAAATTGGAGTTTACAAGAGCATTCAAGAGTTCACAAGAGCATTCAAGGGCTGATTATCAAGTGTTTTGGAGAATTATTCAATTATCAAACATCATGTCAAAATCATCATGCATCATGTTTGTTTTTGAGTTAACAATTGTGATGTAGGGTTTCATGATTCAAGCAAGTATTCAATTCAAGATCTATCACATTCAAACGAGAGTCAAGATCTACATCCATTGGAGCCATTTCATACATGTTTGTAAAACTTTATTGCTAGGGTTTGGTGAGTTATAAAATCACATTTTGCTCATTCATCGTTCCTTCTATTCATTTGATTTCATTACAAGGTTTGATTACAAAAACAAGGTTTGACCAAGACAAACCCCTTTCTACTAACAAAACAATTTTTTCCCTCTCTTTAGTATGTGATTTGTAGACCTACATTGAAGACACATTGAAGAGCAAGATTGGAGAAAATTTGTCAAGTGTTCAAAGTTTTTAAAGTTGTCACATCATCTACAAGATCATTGAAAGACATCTATAAGGTAGAATTCAACCTTTCTGATCTAAGAACTAGGTTGAGAAGATTGAGCAGAGGTTGAAGTGTAAATTCAGATGTGGATCCTCTAAAAAGGCCAAACTGGACTGATACTCCACTTCTATGTATGAGTCCCACTACAGTCAAATTTATAGTTTTCAGGAGTTTCAAATTTGTCTTTTCCATATTTCTATTCCCACCCAAAAACCCTAATCTAGGACTAAATCACCCAGACTGGCATATGAGTCCCAGTGGACATTAAATTCAGCATATTCAACATTTCAAGTTTTCAATCAAGTTGCTATAGGTTTCTAGGTGCCCCTCTTTGTTCCTTCTACTTTCTATTCTATTTTGCATTCATTTCTAGGTCATTTAGTGAAGCTTTGCATATCATTAGGTCTTGTCATTAAATATTGCATATCGTTATTCTTTCCAAGCCCTATCTTGGTGGTGAACCCCTCTTTAGTCATTTGTTATACCCTAGAACATCCCTATTGCAAATCTCTTTCCTTTATTTCATCCCTAGTTTAAAATCTCTAGGGGTATCTTTGAATGTTATGTTAGAAAAATAGGAGGGTCTCATCCCCCTTGTTCCATCTTCTAAAAAGGTGGAATCCTATTTCCAACATTACAATATTAATGTTACATATATTTTAAATAAAAAATCTCAATTGATATGAACTATACAAAGTTAACATTTGTATATCACTAATGTAGTAATCCTTTTCTTTGATCAATTTCCCTTGTATATTGTCTAGCATAAGATGAATTTTTTATGATTTCCTTTTGATGTATTTCAAAAATTGAAATGACTCATAATACTCCTTTTCTTTGATCAATTTCCCTTGTATATTGTCTAGCATAAGATGAATTTTTTATGATTTCCTTTTGATGTATTTCAAAAATTGAAATGACTCATAATACTCAAGGTAGAAAAAAATGATTAATTAAAGGAAAATTTTGAAAAAATACATAGTTTCTATTGTATGCAAGTGAATACACCGTTTTGGACACCAAAATATTTATGTAGATACTTAAATTCATCTACATCCCAATATCATCTAATTTATCATGTATATATCCCATTCTAAAATTTAATTAAATCAAATTATTTATTTAATTAACCTTCTGAATCATCTTCATAGTATTAGTTGAATAAATTTCACTCAATGATTTAATTAATTTATCATTTTAACTTTATTGCTCTAAAAATATCATGCCTGACTACTAAAAATTTAAACTGAAATTCTTGTTTCTTACCACCTAGTGATGGTAGTTCATTCCTCAAACACTAAAAAATCCCTTGCTTCTACATCTTGGAATCCATTCCAAATATTAATCTATCAAGGGTACTCTTATATGATCACAAATAGATATTATCACAATTGAAAAAAAAATGTTGAGTTTGGATGTCTCATAAAGGCACTTCAATGGTGATCTATATTAATTCTTGATATAATTAATCAATCAAATTTGGAAGGAAAATATCTTCCATTAGTTCCTAGTGAATACTCACCCACGATTAGTCTTAGTGATTTCACATTGGAGGAGGAGGAATTACATACAAAGCATTCTTTAATTTTTTATTTCCATAATTTTAGGAAAAGTTTGATAGATTTGGATTTAGAAACATTAGAAACCTATTTTAGATGAAAAAATTTGTATTAGCCCTTGTGCTAGGGATTTATTTTATATTACATGTGATCCCTAAGAATAGGACAAAATTTCTACAAAAATTCCCTTGGTGTTGAAAGAAATCATTTCTATGCACGAAGTTGTCATATCCATAATTCAACCTCCTCACAAAATCCTTCTTTGTTACTCTAGTTTGGGTGTGGTTAGGGTAAAAGCACAAAGTTGTGTCACACTTTATAAAGGAAACAGTCAACACTGATGCAACTTTTAAACTTGAATCACTAAAAAGTGGCATATGTTTTGAATTTTGAAATAATGTAAACTAGTAAAATATGTATTTTTAGTATTTTTATGTTTGAATTTTTTTTAAAAAAATAAATAAAAATGTTTTAAACTATTTTTTAATAAATTATCACTATAATTTAGTTGTTGATAAAATGCTGAAAAAATGAAGTTGCATGAGACATCAATCTTTTTACACTAAATTTTATTCTTTTTCTT
Organism: Sequoia sempervirens; assembly: GCA_007258455.2. NCBI lineage: Eukaryota > Viridiplantae > Streptophyta > Pinopsida > Cupressales > Cupressaceae > Sequoia > Sequoia sempervirens. The sequence continues at coordinate 56,870 of VDFB02119342.1, read as the reverse complement.
TCAAATTTTTTGTTGCATTTATAACTTGAAACTTTAGTGTATGGATATCTTTTTTTTTCAATTTTGATAAATGTATATTTTTAAATAAATATTAAAATGTGAGTAAATCAACAAATAGTTGTTTCCATTGGATTCCAAATTTCATATTAAATATTTATCTAAAATGGAAAAAAAATATACCATCTTGAAATAGATTCTTTTATCTAATGCATCATTTTTTTAATATTTTTTTAATAAGTTTTACTATTTTTCCTTGGCATAGTAATGAACCTAATATTTTGTGCTGATAACCTACTTTAGTAAAAATAAAATATAAAATATAAAAAATACTTAAACTATTAAAATAAATATATTTTTGAAAACTACACTTATGTATCTACAAAAGGGTGTTTTTATATTTTTTCAAAAAATGTTATTTAAATTATTAGGAATTATTAAAAATTCAAGTTTTTCAAATAATTTTATTCTTTTAGTAAATTGGACTCAAAGTGGTGCTCCATAAATTTTTAGCCAACAATTTTAGTTGAGAAAGTTGTGGAAGTATCTAACTTAGCAAGAATGAATCTTAACAGATCATATGTTTGACCAAAATTGATTTTTAGTTAGAAATACTTAAATTAAGTTGTGTTGATAAGTTGGCTGAAAGTGTGACACAACTTTGTACTTTTACCCATTACCAAATGTAACACTATATTTTTTGGGTTCTTCATGATTATCATACATCAATAAGTACATTTTTAGACAAAAATATTAAAAGTATCATTCCTCCTTTACTCTATATTTCTCCTTCACATTTGTATAGGGCTTAGTGGAAATGAATTTTTATCACACCCTATTTACTAAGTTCAAAATCAAAGCCAAATCCAAGTTTTTAAACTAAATGATAGACAATGAGGCAATTTACATTAGGTGAAAATGTTATGCTACTAACCATAAAGTAGAGAAATGTTCAAAGTAATCTCCTTCATCAAATACTATTGAATCATAGAAGTGTACTACTTTGTGGATTGCGGCTAATCATAGTCACCAATACATTTCTCCTCTTGTACAAGAGGGTGTTGATGTCAAATATATATAGTAAAAATTTATTTATCTAGTGAGCCAATGTAATGTGACAAACTAGCAAAAGATACTACAATGAGAAATAATGAAGCCTCAACATTTCCATTAAAGGTGGTCTCTTCTATTAGTAATACATATGATATTATGGATTGTATTGTAGAAAATGCAAATGACAATACTCACTAACCAAGTGCAGAAAGAAGACTACCAAAAAATAGGTTGGTAAGTGTTTGATGTCCCATAGGTCTCATGTTAAGATGGGCACAAGGGATCCATGGGAAAAATAAACTTAATCATACATAGATCTTAATGAGTTCCCTTATTTTTAATTTTAAGGATCATTTTTGTTAATTTATTACATATCCCTCTTTATGGGTCTAATGTATCTTTTCTAATTTTTTAATATTTATGGGAGCAACCCCTATGGTCATAATTTACCAATAATTTTTTCTATCATTTCAAAATTTTCCTCTATAGTTGAAAGCTAATTAAATAAATTCAACATGTATTTAATTAATTTCACCCTTCATACCTAAATATTCTAAAATTTAAATAGGTACAACCTATTTATTCAATTCCCTAAATTCACTCTCAAAATATTAGCTAACTAAAATAAATTAACTAACTAATAAACCCACTTGCACAGGTCATGTGCATTTACATGGCTTCATGATTTCTAGTTCTCCATATATTCCTCTCATCAAATCCATTTCCATCCATTCAATCATGAAAATTTTAGCCCTTCACATGTCTCCAAAAATGACTTTTGATCCTTATTCCATCCATCTTATCTCAAGAAGATCTCTACAATATAAATCACTTTGATCATTGAACTCCTCTTGTGTCATTGAACTCCTCTTGTGTACCAATTACAAGATTCTAATTCAAGTTTTCTCATAGCACCAATTTTCTCAAGTAGTCTCCTCTATCAATCTTTCTAATCAATCCTAGTCCTTGATCCATCATTCCTCAAATCTATAAGTAGAACATCATATAAGTTATTTTCATAATATCATGAAAAAAATTGTGCTATCAATTTGAGAAACTAATATTTGATTACAAAATCATCTTGAGCACATCCACACTATGTATAAAAAAATGGGTTTTGGTGATAGACTTTAGTTGAAAATGCATCTTTTCTTCATTAGTCTCTTAGCTCAATCAAAGATGGAAATTGGACATAGAATAAATGTTTGAATTTCATAATTCAAGTTTAATATTTGTGCTATATGTTACATCTCTTTAAGAATATTTTGTTGTATTTTTTTTTGGGATTTTTGTTGTAGATTCATGGTTGAGCATACATGTTTATGATTTAGCATGTGTGCGAAATATCTTAGGGAATCCATTGGCTCTTTATGTAACATTTTTCCTAATGTACATAACTCATTTCCTTAATTATTTTTCTTTTCTTTTTTTTTTATGTTTTAGTAACCTATATTTTTAGGTGTTCCTAGTCCAATATTGTTCATCAATGATATCAAAATCCTTTTTTGTATATTGAACATCTTTTTTGCAAGTTTCATCACATTTCTTGGCCTATCTTATTGTTGAGCATTCTTATTCATGATTTAGCATGTGAATGTGACATATTTTCAACATGTTCATTGACTCTCTATGTAGTATTTCACTTGATGTTCCTAACCTATTTCCTTATTTTTTAATAGTTTTTGGTGTTTTTTAACCTTTTTATGGTTTTAAGTTCATCATCTATTAATGCTTTCCAACCCCTTTGTACATATTAAACCTTGTTTTTACAAGTTTCATCACATATTTTTTGTCCCTTTTCATGGTTTGGCATGTGCATTCATTCTTTAATACATGAATTTATGATTTAGCATGTGCATGAAATATTTTTATTACATTTATTAGCTCTCTATCTATTCATTATCTTGTTAAGTAAAAGTTTCTATAATTTCCCTACAAATGTTAGGACATTAAAGGAGATCATATTGTAACATGTTATCATCCTTAAGGTCATCTAAGCTTAATAGACTTGAGTTTCAGATCCAAATCAAGTATAGGAGAGCTCAAAAATTCACTAAAATTTTCATCTAGACTTTGAATAGTTTCCTCATTCCTAGGCCCCTCAATATTGTGGTTTTCTAAAAACTATGACTCTTTAATAAGCTTATTAGTTTTTTTTGGTGCTACCTTTTTAGTTTCAAATTCTTTCTTCAACAATAATTTTATTATAATGAGGAACTCTAATTAATAAATCCTTCCATTTTAGATAGTCTTATCAAGTTAGCATTCATTGGTGAGGGTAAGGTTAACTAGTGTACTTGGTAAAATTGCATATTACATGTCATGGTTAAATTTTTTAATGAATTTGGGATATTAATTTAAAATCATAGGTTTTATGATTCTCTAGAATATTTTTCAAAGTGCTCATTGTCATGGTAGTGTAAAGTGTGATCATGAAAATTATTATTATCATTTTACTCATACACATTTTAGATATGACTAGAGTAAGATATTGAGGGTTAAAATATGGATTTGAAGAGGATTAAGGGTCCTCATCTAGGGTTTCCAAGTATTTAAAATAGATAGGCCATGTATAATGACATTAAAATCAATAGGGGCATGTGATATTCCTATATTTTTAGTATTAAAAATTCCCACTTGTAAATTTAGGGCTCAGGTATTGTCATTTTCAACTATCCCTAAAGGGTAAACTATGTGATCTTTATGAGTACTAGCTAAAGTGGCTATGATTGCTTCATAAGGAAATACATTAGATGAATATTATAAAATTTATGTGTCATATATAGCATAATTTTTGGTAGAAACAAAATGCATTCTACCTTGATGATGAAGATAAGATAGTTGTAGAAATAAAAATTATGTCATTTAATGTATGATATTTTTATTTGAGGTAGTATACTACATGTGAGGTGAATATTTATATCTATTCTAGTGAGGGACATGCTAATGGTACAAGTTTTGAGATATGTCTTCTATAAGAAGAGAAAATTTCTTGGCATCCCCATATAGGAGACAACTCCTTCCCAAGATCCTCAACCTGTGAAAAAAAACCACCCTCACACATACATGAGAGAAGCACAAAGACTATTGTGAAAAATATCCAAGATGATATTCAAAAATTGAGATGCTAAAATATATAGTGTATAGGCCTTTTAAAGGTGTGAGAAATGAAATGGGTGAAAAACTACCTGATACAAGAAAAATACCTAAGTAATTATCCCTAAGTTAAAAATTAACACTAACACCCCCCCATAAGTGTAAGATTAGGGATATTATTATGCAAAATGAAATGAAAGATGGGTCCTAGCTACAAGGCCATGTTAGGTACACCCATGCACAACTACTATGCAATACAATATCTCATAATTGGAGAAAAGGAGAAAAATCTAGTGGGAGAAAAATCCTCTCCAAAAGAGAGAAAAAATAAAGACTTCACAAGACCCTCCAAGGAAAAATCCCATCACTGATCTCAATAAAAATACAAAATGAGAGAGACTATGTAGTCATAGAAAAGAGTATAAATGCTGAGGATCCCCCAATGATGAAGAAACTCCTATGTTGATCCTGGAAGTCTAAAGAATATCCCATGTCTGCAAACAACATGCCTCCCTTTAGGGAGAAAAAACCACTGATGCAAGAGAAACTCCAACTTTGAAAGAAGAGAAGGGAGAGGAAGAACCAACATGAAAGATTCCTTTGAAAACTGTACTGGTGCCTCCACATAACCAAATTTCACATCATGATTAGGTGAAACCTCAATTGAAGAAGGTGGATCAACAATACCATGTCAAAAATCTAAAGAAACAATATCCAAAGACTCATTTGGTGTGACAATAGTGTAGATATTGTCATAAAAAATAAGGGATATACCCTGAAATGCATCATCCAAATAAAAAATGTGAGATTAAGAAAACAACTCTGCAAGACCTATCAAGTGACTATCCCACAAAGAATGATCTGATTGATCAAAAACATCCTATTGTGCTAAAGAACCAACCTCTGAAGCAACATGAGATGAATCAAAATAGGTATAAATTACTCCAAAGTTCAAATGATCAATCTCTCAAAGAATTGTTATCAACACTAGCAAGAGGGGTGTGAGGCTCATCACCATCATCATCAACAAAATGAGAAAAGGAATAGAGATGAGACTCATGATCAGATTCACCAATAGCAATGAATTGTCTAGTATCAACCTCTTTAATGAAAACAAAATCTATAGTGAACTCTACAGTCTTAGGTACCTCACCATGAGTAATTTGATAGATTGAAAGTAGATTTGTGTGTAAATTAGGAATACGTGTAGTACATCTCTGAACAACCATCACCAATATCAACATTGCCTATCCCTGCAACATCCAAAAACTTACTATCTCCCAAAAAAATATTAGAAGTATTAGTGGGATGAAGACCAAAAAAAGGATAGGGAGTAAAACCCATGTGATGAGATGCTCTTGAATCCAAAAACCATCTATCATGACCAAAATAAACTATAGAAGTTACCAATGCATGCCATTTGAGTTTATCTTCTTTACCTTTCATTCCATTTGCAAATCCTACATTCCTTAACCATGTAGGTTTGGATGAAGGTGAAGGTGATGCAGATGGAGAGGTTGTAGAAGGAGTGAAATGAGGGCAATAGAATATTTTTCTTCTGAAGAAGATGTGAAAGCTCATCAATCTTCTTCGTATAATAGTGGTGTTCATCATAGCCTTTCTTCTTGTAATACACACAACTAAACTTCTCCTTCTTAGGTTTATCCTCTTTTGAAGAGGCGAGGACTCATTAGACTTTGTCTTAGCCTTATGCTTCTTCTTCCCTTTTCACTGAGATGCTTGTGCAAGTAATGCCTGATTCATAGAGATCCCCTCTAACTGAGCAAGTTTGGCTTTCTCCCTTGTCAAACAGTCATAAAATGTCTCAATAGAGGGCATTTTGAATGCATTTCACAAAGAATCCATGGTGGAGTAGAAGGTAGAGAAAAAATTGCAAATGGACCTCTCAGCTTAGGAAAAATTAAAAAAAATGAACTCCTTATAAATTTTATCCTTCCCACATTCGGCCAATTGTGACCTCACAAATTTGAACTTGACTAGGAAATCATTGATGGAAGGAAATGCATAAGGGGAAAAAGAAGTTAATTCTTCCTCTAGTTTCAAAGTAGGGAACTCACTGATTTGACCAAACAAGTTTTTGAACTCATCCCATACCTCCTTGGGTGTATTACACTGAATGCGGAAAAAAAAAATTATTAGAAACATGCAAAGCTATAAGACCCATAGCTTCGTCACACTTGTTTCTGTGAGAAATTTTTTCATACTCCTTGGAAAAAGTGGGTTGTTTATCACTTACTGTGGACCAAAAACCCTTATATTGGACCAACCTACACATTTTAATCTTCCAAGTATGATAGTTATGGGGGGGTTAAAAGTTCAATTGAATCAGGAATAGCCATGATAACAATTTACACCAAAAGCAAGAACAAAACACAAAATTGATATAATTGAAACCTCAAAAAAATCAACCAATGCAACCTCTTGAGATTTTATTTTCCATGTAAAAAAGTACCACTTAGGAATTAAAAATGACTTAATTTATACCTAAATCTTTAAAAAATTGTGACAAAAAATTAACCACCTTAGGAGGTGTTTTTTGGTGATTTCACATTCCACATGAGAGCCACACTGGATCAAACACCACCTTTGTAAATAACCCATGATACTCATTGGTAGAAAATTTTTATCTTGTACCATAGAAAAAAAGGACCTCTTGCTTGACATGGGAGTAACTCATGATAAATTTTACTTAACAAGGCCTTGATTTGGTGCTATGAGGTGTTTTTCACATCCACACTAGGTCTTGGACCCTTTCAAATGCATTTAACATTGTCTTGTAAAGGTGTTGTAAAGTGTTGTAAGAGTCTTTCACACTTTTCTAGACTTAATGAACCCATTTCCCCCTAATTCAACATTATTAAATGTATTTAATTACATAATCACATCAATTTAGAAGGCTTGTGAATTAAACTTAATGTTAATCTAGTGTTGTAATGTGTCTTGAAAATTCACATTTTTTCTTGTGCCTTCCTAGGTTGTGTGGACCTCATTTTAGTGTTGTAAAGTGTACTTAATCACACTTTCACATTTAATTTTGTGTCCCAAGCCCTAATTGACCTTTACATCATCACTAATAGGCCCCTATTAACCCATATTGTGCATCTCAAGGTAATATTTGATAAAATACCTGACATCTTTGCAATTTAAACCTTATTTCCTTATCTCCTGGCATCTTAGTTGAAAAAATGGCCCTTATGGGACCATTCACCATGGGTGGCGAATGAGTCCCATTTGGCCCAATTTGGACCTTTGAGCGAGAAAAAGTGAAATCTAAGTTTATTATTTTCACATGTCAGCCTTAGGGATCCAATTTTTGGGAAAATAAGGTGAATTTCCTTAGAATCACCTCTCTAAACCCTAAATAACATTCATTCTTCATTATCCATTCATCATTCTTCAATCTCAAGTCAAGCAACTTAGGGTTTCATCATTTCAAGTCACCAAGATATCAACTTTCAAACCTTCAAGGATAGAAACTTCATGTTTTGCTATAGAATTTCAAGATCAATCATCATGGAAAGGAAATAAACTCCATTATTGCATGTTTTATTACATTATTTCATCATTTTGGTTTAATTAACTAAAAGAGGTTTGACCAAGGCAAACCCCTATCCCCTAACATTCACCATTTCTCTCTCTTGTCTTGTCTGTTTGTAGATTTAGTCATCTTGGAAGCTTGGAAATCATTAAGAATCAAGTTGAAAAGTTTTTTAGATCTTCTCTTCATTGATCAAGTCAAAATATCAACAAAAAATCACTTTCAGACCTCAAAATCACAGTTTCAGAAGCAGACACTTGTAGAAAATCAAAGTACAGACTAAGAGCTCTAGATTCCACCTTTGAATATTCAAAAATTCAAAAGTGGACTCATTCACCATTGGTGGAGAATGAGTCCCACTCCAAGGTTAGTTTTTTGAATTTTTGCATTTTTAGATACCCTTTTGTTAGAAATAGGTCCCAAAACAGTTTTGTAGAACTGGGATTGATTCACCCAGAATGGAAAATGAGTCCCACCAGGTTTGAAAACTAGCATCAACATCATTCCATAAGCCATTTCTAGTCTTCATCAATGTTCTAGGTGCACACATTCAGTTTCATAAAATTTTGTTGTAATTTGCATTCATTTCTAGGTGTTTTTTGCATATCATAATGTGTTTTCAAAAAAGTTGCATTTCAATAGTTTCACTTAATAATAAATCTATCCTATCAATTAGCAGCACTTATATCATTGTATTTAGTCATAATTCCATCGTACATACATTAGATTGAATGAACCACATAGATTTTGAGGGGTTTATCTCTCTCCTTTTAGGTGAAAGATCTTAAGAGTGCAAGAGTAGCCTATAAATCTCATGCCCAAAAATTGATGGTTTAGATCCATGCAGGAAAGAGATAACCAACATCACCATGAGCCTTAGATTATGCAACAATAATAGCATCAGGCTATAAAAGCATTGTTTATGACAAATTTCTCACCAATGTAGGATAATTTTTTGCAACAAGGTTAAAAAATAGTGAATTTTTTACACACCTAGTAAGAATAAAATTGCACCCAACGTGAAAATGGTGAGAAAATTAGCAACCATAAATGAATATTTAGAGGAAAAATTAGGAAAAAAACCCAAATTTATCTCCAAAAAACTCTTATGCTCAACTGACTAGGAAAACTACTATACTCCAATTCTAGTTTCAATTTTTTTAGGAAGAAAAAAAACTTAACCACCAATGATGCCTCTAGCTAGTCCTCCCAACATGCCATGACTTCTAAGCTTCAACAGAGATCCACAGTGCTTCCACATATCATGCCTCCAATATAAAATCATGCCCCTTGAGAGATGAATTATTCTAATCAAATTAATGACATGTAGATTGGTGCGATCAAATAGTAAATCGCGACCTCAGGGTTGCAAATTTTGCAGCCTATGTTCTTCCTACAAATCACACCCTCTAATATACCTTTGAGCTGCACCAATCTTATTGTGAATCATACCCCCTACTGTGCATTCATGCTAGATGATGTGGTTTCTGCCACACAAATCATGCTCATGATGAATCATGTCACAAAATGGATTGGGGTGTTTCCAGATGCATACACAACACACACAAACTATAGAAATCCCAAAAGGCACACCTTCAACAGTTTGAAATGCCTCAAATTCCATGAAGATTCTTAATTGTAACTTCACATAGGGTGTAGTGTGAGGGCTCTACAATGGGGTCAAATGCAACAAACAAGCCACCTCCCTTTGTTTTGAATTGGCCCCACTTTAACAAGAGAAATCGACCCTTTCAACAGATGTGCAAGCTTGAATCACCTTCCCTTGAACATAAAATTGGGCCTTCTTATTGGATCTCCTCGATAGAAACTATCCTAAAGGGCGAGTAGGAGGAGGAGCTTTGATACCACATAGGAGATGGAAACTCCTTCCTAGGATCCTCAATTTGTGAAAATAAACCACCTCACACATACACAAGAGAAGCACAAAGACTATTTTTCCAAATATCCAAGATGATATTCAAAAATCAAGATGCTAAAATACAGTGTACAAGCCTTTTAAAGGCGTGAGTGCATCATCAAAAAATGGACACTTGTCATTTCATGGTCTTTTTAGGCATGTCTCTTGATGCTAGATCTATTTGGCTTTGATTTTATGATGTAACATGGCTAGAACATGCATATTTAGGTACTAAAATTCAAATAATGATGTCTTGTGAAGGTGTTGTGAAGGTGTTGTACAACATTTCTACACTTTTCTAGACTCTATTTATTAAATTCACTTGAAAATCACCTTTTTATTCATCATCAAGTCCTATTTTGAAGTGTTGTAAAGTCTTGTAACAGATTTCACACTTTCCTAGGCTTAATTTCACTATTTACACCTTTCCTATACTTTATTTGACCTCTTCACACCGTTATAAGGATTAATTAAGTGCTTTGAATGTAAACCCGACAAACAACATTAAATGTAACTTAAATACCAACACCCTCTTTCAAGCCTAAGGTGGGACCCATTTGCCATGGGTGGAAAATGGGTCCCTCTTGGTTCAAAATTTAAAATATTTTAAATTTTCTTTTAGGTTTTTATTCAAAAACACTTGATGTCAACCTGTGATGAGGTATGAATGGCTTACTAAGGCACAAGATTGTATAAATAAGTGATTTCACCTCATTTTAAATCCTCCAACATTCACATATCATATTCAAGCATTTTTAAGCATTCAAGCATCTTACAACATCAAATCAAGCATCAATCAAGCATTCAAAAAATGGCCATTGACATTCCTTCAGATTTACATCACCAAGGGTTTGGTAAGTTGATAGAATTTGCATGTTGTTAGTTTATCATTCTCTTGCATTTCATTGTTTTATTAAGGGTTTGATTACCAAAGTGGGGTTTGACCAAGGAAAACCCCTATTTGCTAACACAACCATTTCCTCCCTTTGTGCATGTGTTTTTTATGTAGATTTATCAATAATTTTGGTGTTGAAGATTGATCAACAAGTCAACTAGGTGCTTTAAGTCAAATCAACTCTATTTCAAGCTTGAAGGAGGTTTTCTATCTGTTTCCTACATAATTAACTTTGAAAACCTAACAAGCAGACATTTCTAGATCTAGTATTGTAGAGCCGTCCTTTGATTTATCATAATTTTGGGAGAGGAATATTTTTCCACCAATGGTGAATGAGTCCCACCTTAGGATTGAAAATCTAAATTTTGTTAGATTCCAGATCCCGACAATCAGAAACTAGTTCTTGATAGATTTCACTAGAAGAAGGACTAATTCGCCACCCAAGCTGAATGAGTCCCACTGTGGAATTTCAATAAGTTTAGATAGCATTCAAAACATTCCAAATTCCTCAATTCTTGCTTAGGTGCACTCTATTTCATCCCATTTCTTTATGTTTTCCATTTATTCATCTCTTAGTTCATTGTTTGCATATCATAGTGTGTTTTCAAACATAGCTTAAATCTTAGTTTCACATTCTTTGTCATTCATTTAAATTAGTCAAGTGCATTTAGTTTACTTCATTTAGTTTAGATAACATAAAATAACATAATTCTATTGAACCCTTTAGAATTTTGGGCCCTACCTCTCTCCTTTTAGGTGAAAAACCCTAGAAGAGCTAGAGAAATCCTAGAGAGCCAAAAATCTATTGTTCGGTGAGAAATGAGATAGGTGAAAAACTACTTGATACGGGAAAAATACCTAAGTAATTATCCCTAAATCAAAAACTTAACACTAACACTTCAAGTGTGGATCAACAAGTCAATAGGTTCTTTAAGTCAAATCAACTCTATTTCAAGCTTGAAGGATTTCCCATAAAGTGATTTATCTAGTATTGTAGATGAATAATTATTTTTCCACCAAATGACCACCTTAGGATTGATTTTGTTAGATTAGATCAATAAAATAGATTTCACTGACTAATTCGCCACCCAAGGTGAATGAGTGTGGAATTTCAATAATAGACAGCATTCAAAACATTCCAAATTCAAAGGTGCACTCTATTTCATCCCATTTCTTTATCTCCATTTATTCATCTCTTAGTTCATTGTTTGCATATCATAGTGTGTTTTCAAACATAGCTTAAATCTTAGTTTCACATTCTTTGTCATTCATTTAAATTAGTCAAGTGCATTTAGTTTACTTCATTTAGTTTAGATAACATAAAATAACATAAATTGAACCCTTTAGAATTTTGGGAGGTGAAAAATAGAAGAGCTAGAGAACTAGAGAGCCCATTGAGATAGGTGAAAAACTACTTGATATGAAAAATACCTAAGAAGTGTGGAAATTTCAAGAGTGATTTATCATAAAATTATTCCAAATACCATAGATATAGATCTAAAATATCATGCTAGGTAGGTGTGTAAATAACATCAAGGGTTCTAATAACTTTTTTGAGTGGCTAAAGGGAGTCATGATCAAAATGAGGAGTATGTGAACAAGCCCATTGAATAATGAGAAAAAAAGAGGTAAAAAAAATCCAAATAAGTAGGAGGATACTCCTAAAATTTATAATAGAACTTACAATTTTACCTTCCTCATGTGCAACTAAAATTTTATTAGAAAATATGCACAATAAACATTTAGGAATGAGGGTAATTGATTTCCCCCTTGAAATAAGATTTTACAATCTCCCCAAGTATTATGCCTACTAGGTCTTGGCTATGTAACAATAATTAAGTACCAAATGAGATGTTTTTGTAATATGGGATGTGGGAAATTATTAGTGAGTTCAATTTTACACAATATTAATCTCATATTGATGAACAAACTAATCTAAACCACAAATACCCTTAGTACCCACAAACAAGAAAAGGAAAATGTAGTAGGGATACATGAAGAAAACTAAACAAAAGAGAGGAAATAGTAATAAAACATCTTGTTAGACTTATGAAAAATGATAAGATTATAAAATTTACCTCTCAAGCACTAAGAAGACCATGCATATAACTAGCATATTACAGTCAAAATAGTGCATGGATGATGCAATTATCTAAGGAAACTACTTAACCACATAATTACAATTGTGCATGGAAATAATAAAAGAAACCATCACCATATTTCATGTCTAGATGATGAACCATGAATTCATGTATAAATTTTAGTTAAGCTTAGAAAATAGTGCTTACAAAGAGAAATTTAACAATCTTATAGTTTCTATTTTATATTTATAAGAAAAATAGGATACTCCACCAAGTTTCTTGTACAAAAGAAGTCTATTTAGGCTCTTCTTACCTTTCTTTTTCCTACTAAATTCTTTTCAAAATCCTTTTAAAAACAATAGTAAAGGTCCCTTTTATGTTATTTATCATGAATTACCTACAACATTTTCTAATAGTGATTCAATAGATCTACAAGAAAAAATAGGAAGCCCTAATTTGACATCAAAGGACTGTGAAGATAGATTTGAAAATGAACAAGGATACCTATGCCCTAGGTGCTTATGTCCTCCATTTTTAGCCCCAAATTTGACCATAGGTGCATAGCATCCTGATCCACTAATTTTAGTTGTCTGAATTTTTTTATAAATTTTTGTGTCTTTTGTATTTACATAAGAACAATTGATTAGTTGAAAAATGAATGCTTTATGGTTTAAGACATAAAACATCACTTTTCTCCAACTAACATTCAAGGATTCCCTAGAGATCTCAATCCAATGAAGAATGAAGGAAGAGATCTGACAATAGGGTATCATAGGATATGTTTAGAGATTAATTAAGGCTGAATGAGGGGTTCACCACCAATTTTAAACTTGGAAAAGACAATGAAATGCAATATGAAACACTAAACCCTAGTTTGATGCAATGACCTACAAAACTGTGTAAAACCAAAATAGAAAGTTGTAATTTAACATAAAGTGTGCACCTAGAAACTTGTAGAGACTTGAATGGAGATTGAAAATTCTGAAAATCCTAAAATTTTAGCCTACTTGGACTCAATCGCCGTTCTGGGTGAATTAGTCCCATATTTGGATTTTTGCACAGGAGTAGGTTTTGGGTAAATGGGTATCCAAATATGTAAAGATATCTGAAAAAAACCTATTGGTTCCCAAATCAATAGGTTCAATGAGTCCTAAAGAATAGCCACTTTCTCAAGTTTAGACTTAGAGATGGATTTGGCCAATGAACAAGATTCAGTCAAAGACTGAAATCTCCTACACTTTTGGCTCTGTTAAACCAAGGTGGGTCTCCCCAATAGTGTGGTTTCAGATACTTGTGTGCCACATTATCAAACACATAGTGAACAGATAAATATCCTTTATATGTTTAGTAGACACAATACCCTGAAGGTATGGCTGACCTTTATGGTAGTGTACACACTAAACATGAGAGATATGATTCATTAAATCTCAACACACATTCATACAAATATTGATAAGTAATTTTGTTTTAAAATATAGCTACTCATACACAATCTTAGGAAATTGTAACATTAAAGACCAACGCCTAATCCTAGGGTGAAGTCACCCAAACCATGAAGTTTGAAACTCATTACAACATTCACTCAATTATATTTATGCCTATCACATGATGAATTTTGTGGTTGATATTAGAATCCAAACTAGTCATACTTTATCAATCCAAACATACAATTGTACAAACCTCTATTTATGTTCCTATAATTTAATTCATTCTTTGAATGAAAGTAACAACACAAAATAGACATTCAAGGAGAAATAAGAACACAAATATCATAAAACCCTTGATTTATTTTATTCATGATATATGTATCGTGTACAATGGAGACAACTAACTTAGAATATATGATCATTTACTTGCAAATATAAAATTTCTTTGAATAAGTTCTCCATTACATGACTTAAAAAACTTTAGAAACCTAAAACAGAATACTATACATTTTAAACTTTGTTACAAGAGTATTCTTGTGAGATAGAAAAAATGAGCAACTTCCTTTCTAAAACAAAAAAATATGCACTTAAGAAAAGTACAAAATCCCTAAATGGAGATCTCCCAATGACATCTGGCACATTCAAGTCCATAGATCAGTAACTGCCTTTTCTTCCTAAAGAATCTTCAACCTACTCTCATATTCATGCCTCATGCTTGACTTGCCCTGTAATACAAAATATTCTTTATCTGAAAAGCCATCATTCATCTTTTATTTGCTGTAAAAAAATATTTGTTTATGAAAGAATAAAAATTCCTTTGTGAAAAATTTTCACTCTTCACTTTGTTCTTCACTCTTCAATTTTACGTCCATTTTACCTAGCTTGTGCATTTTATTCTCTTCCAGCAAAAAGAATACTATTTCTCAAATTTATTTTAAAAAGTGAAGGCCTTTTAAATCTTTTATTGAACCATACAATTATTTATCCATGCCCGTAGTATTTTAAATATCTTAGTTAAAATAACCACCCTTTAACATTTCCCTTGGGTAAAATTTTAGCCACTTCCCACATTTACTTCACCCATTATTTAAAGATTACCTTTGAATAATGAAAGCATTTAATTTATTAAATGACACCCCATTTCGCTTCTTTTTCGTGCTTCATACATTCACTTTTCACTTTGCAAACACTTTGTCAAATATTAATATTTGACAATGAAACTCTCCCCACCAAGCTTTACCAACTTTATAGCCACCATCGTGCATTTGGTGTGAGAAATGAAAAATTATCAGCGATGGGTGACAATTTGTTTCATTGGGAAATAAAATAATATACTCAGGCCTCTTCATTTATTTTTTCCAGCAAAATATCTTTTTCTCTGTCAAAATTTAATAAAATTCCAAGGGTCCCACCATACTTCTTCACACCAATATAGCCCAACAATTACCATCACACATCTCTGATGTGTTTATAAAAGATGAGACCTATTAGCGATGCACGATGAAAATAGAGTAGCTTCGCCCATCCCTGATACAATATGGAAATGGTGGCATGAAATGGCAATAAGAGATGAGGAAGACATGAGATCGCCCATCACTGATACATTGTGGACAAGGAGATGCTCATTAGTGATGCATGATGAGAGTAGAAGATGCCCTAATTTCAATGCTTCAAACATTTGAATCCTTCATGGTCTACTCTTGTTGATAAAATCTGGAGGCATCAAACAAATTATGTTTACAATAGCCAAAATGCAACTCAATCTTTTTCCATTGAAGTTGTGTATGAAGCTTCTAATTCATTTTTCCCAATTCATTCATAGCTTGGGCGTTTTTATGGCTATAGGCACTCGAAATTCATCACAAATACAGTTAAAAGCTTTGTCTAGGCAATATGATAGGTTAGGGGATGAATTTAAAGTACAAGATAATAAACTTGAGCTCGAATGGACCCCCAAAGGATGCCTAGAAGCTCAAAAACGTGATTACATTCTACAGGAAAAAGTCAATTTGAATCTAGCCTAGAAGACCTCCAAAACACTTCAATGGAGAGGAAAACACCTCAATCCATACCAGAAAAGAGATTGCAGACAAAAATATGCCTTGGAGTGGTGATTTCACATCATCGCTCATACATTGAGAAAGAAAACTTGAAATCCATGATGAGCGATAAGAAGCACAAAGCATTACCTCATCATTTATTTGATTTGGAAAGGAGAACTCCAATTTGCGATGGGTGATGAGAATCAATTGCCATCGCCGATCACTAATTCAAATGTGAAAGAAAAATTTAAACCACAACGAGTGAGAGTTTGTAGTGAAGCAATGTTGTTGTGCTGGGATGAACTCAACCAATAGGAAGAAAGAATTAATAGTTGCACTCACCAAAAATTAAAAAAAAATGTTTTATTTTCCCTAAAATCTTCATCTGTGGAAAACAACCATTGCTGATTTGATTCTTGATTTTCCATTCAAAATGGAGATGAGCGATGCATCTTCCATGAAAATGTTGTGAACTTCCCTAGCCAATGAGAAGCAAGAAATAATTTCACTTTATCATTGCTTTGGAAAGAAGAGCCACCAATTAGCGATGGGAAATGGACACATCAACCATCGGTCATCACTAATTTAAACTCAAAATCTCCTATGCAATGAAGTGAAAGTGAGATCACTCATCACCCATTTGATGAGGAAGAAGACAACTCAATCTACGATTGGCAATGAAGAGGAACCATCATCGCTAATTGCCAATACAAATGAGAAAGACAAATCAAAACATTAGAACTTATCTTGAGACCCTGAAACTGAGCAATCATGTAGACATTTGACCCAAGAATTTAGTGCAACAAATGGCTTGGCAAAACATATCCTAAGGCACAAGATATTAATCAACAACGTTTCTCAGTTAGACTTTCTGGAATTGTACCTATTTAAAACTAATTAAAGCTCACTAAATTGCCACTTTGAAAAATATCAAATATCTCCTATGGAACTACCATTGGATACACTAGGTCATTTGGGTAGATTGAGTATGTGTGCAAGAGGGATTTTCTTGAATCATCATTCATCACAAGATATTGAGGGTCAAACTTGGCTATCTTGAAACATTCTAGAAATGTAAGTGTGAAAATAGAGCAAATTGCATTTGCTTTTGGCCTCGAAAAAATAGAAAATCAAATCATAAGGCTTTGAAATTAGACCAGGGAGCATATGAATGTAGGGAGAATGGAGAGAAACAATTTGTTCATCAAGAAAATCCTCCATTTGCAAAATATAATCTAGAATGGGAGGCCACTTCATAGAATTGAGAGTTCACAAACAATAGAAAAGTGTCAAAACCCTCCAACTTAGCTTTTCAAAACATTGTCAAAACTCATCATGGGAAGCTAAAAACTGACATGCACATTCACATATATCACATGAATGTGTCCACAAAGGGGTTTTGCATGAAAATCAACTGGCTTCGAATTGTGACCCTCCAAAGTAGGTCACTTGGGAAAAAAACTTCAGGGGCACTTTTGAGTGTGCCAAGGAAAATTTTTCAATATGGGCAGTCAAATTTGAAAATTTGAAGGTGCCAACAACACCTACAGTAGGAATCATTTGCCACTGATAGCAAATGTGTCTAGTTTGAATTTTTTGGAACTTCAAAGTTTTGATACCTTTTAATGAATATTATGACCTTGAAAATAAGGGGACATTTCCAAAAATCTTAAAACCTAATCCTCAATGATCTTCAAGTCTTCAAAGCACCTAAATCTGCAATCACACAAAGAGAGAGATAAAAGTGTTGATTGTTAGGGGATAGGGGTTTGCCTTTGTCAAACCCATTTTAGGTAATTCAACCAAATGATGAAATAAGATAATGAAGCATGAACATGAAATAATTCAATTAGAACCTTTCCATGATGATGGATCTTGAATTGCTGCAACAATTGATGAAGAATCTACCCTCAAATTCCTTAGAAATGATCTTGAAAGCTATCTTGATGACCTTGTGAAGACTTGGAGTGCTTAACTCTTGAGTACTTAACTTGATAACATGAATGCTTATGTGAAATAGTGATTTGAAAGTTGTTTTATATAGGCAATCCAATCAATTGACCATTAATTTGATCCTAAAGGTTGACATGGAAGAAATTTGAATTAAAAACCCACTTTTCTCACTCAGAAACTTAAAAATAAGCCAAATGGGACTCATTCACCATTTTGGGCAAATGAATCCCACCTGGATGGGACTCATTCACCCAAGGTGGTGAATGGATCCCATAGGGGCTATTTTTAGTCCTATAGTGTTAGGGAGTAAAAGAATTAAACTTATATGTTAATATTGTCATGCTTTTGATTAAAATATGCCTTTGGATGCACAATATAGTGTCATAGAGGCCTATTAATGATGATATTAAGGTTATAAATGCAAGAGGGCCCCAAATCCAATGTGAAAGTGTAAATAAATACACTTTCCAACACTAAATTAAGGAAAAATTGGGTATATTTAGCTTAGAAGGTCCCTAAATCCCATGTGAATGTGTAAAACGCATTACAACACTAGATTAGGTCCACCTTAGTTTACAAGCTTCCTATATTTAATGTGAAATTGTAAATAAATACATTTTACAACATTAAATAAAGGTAGAGTTAAGTTAATTTAGCTTAAAAAGGGCTTAATACCTAATGTGGATGTGTAAAACACCTCACAACACTAGTTCAAGGTGATATCAAGTCCAATTTATCATTAATTATTCCCAAATTAAGCAAGGGATACTTTTTTCTACACTACATTTATCCCCCACTTTAGTGAGAGGATTAACTTGCTTCAAACTCACACTAAAGTATACATTCAAGAGGGTCCAATTGTACCAATGTGGGTGGTGTAGGATAAAAAAGATCAAGGAAGTGGTCAAGCCCCAAGGATCCAAGATCCTAAGTCAAACAAACATAAGCACCAAAGGACACACATAAGACGTATGATTTGCAACAAAACAAGATACAAAAACATGCAATGTCAAAGATATAAAGAAGAAAGAAAATAATAAGATAGGTGGATCCAACTTAAAAAATTTGCTCAATCTAGGTCCATGGAACTTTAGGTCATCCACAGGGTGAGTTTTCCCAACAAAGTGGTTTAGTGAGAAATTCATGCTAGTGTGTCAACTTCCCATTATAGTAACCATACCAAAGTTATCCTCTCGATAACTTTGATAAGGCATCACAATGAAAATCCTTTTGTAAATACTTTTGAATTTCATTTAAAATTTTTGTTAAAGGGGATTTTCCTTTGTTCTTATAATGGTCTTCCTCTTAGGGAGCATTGTGCTTAATGTCTCCAAGAGAGGAGAAGTCAAAAGTGTTAGATCATTGCCCATCAGATTCCTCACTTGCATCATTCCATGTCAGTAGATCGTACACTCTTGGACGACATCAAACCCAATGACACCACTAAGAAGATGACACATTCACAAGAAAAAAGTAAAATCACTCCATGAAATTTACAAAAGATGTCATCTATGTATTCCCCCACTATAAAGCGGTTGCTACACCATCACTGTGAGAAATTGCTTGAAAATAGCCAATGATAAATGCTAACATGAAAAAATACATGGGAGCCAAGTTGGAAATCCCTATGCCAAGTCATATGTTTCCAAATTAGACTACATCATGGATAAGTATGTCATGTACGATTCAACTTAAGGCATGTCATCCACATCCCAAGCTTGCTCTTATATATACATGAAAGGTGGTCAACTATCCAAAAGAGACAATGACAAGTGACATACAGGGATAAGGCTTCCTAACCCTCTTTCCCCCACTTAGTGTAGGACAAGGGTGAGACCGGAATGAATGATGATGTGCTACTCCTTGCAAAAATGGAATGGCTTGCGATGAATGTAAAACATGAAATAGTGAGTATGATATGATCCTACAACTATTCCATGGCAAGGAGTAGAAACTAATGTTATTTATTATGATGAGTAAATAAGGTGTCAACTTAATAGATATTAATGAGATATCTATCAATTTCAGATGCATCAAAGTTAATGTTGTCTTGGAGAATCTTTGGTCAGTGTTGACATTGAATTAAGGATTTTGTTTTAAGGGACAATAACCAAGATCATTAGTCATTTCTTGCATTTTAGGCTTTATAGGGGCATGGATACCTTGTTACATAGTATCACATCCTTTCCCATGTTTCTTCATAAGTTCAAAACCTCTTCCATAAATCTTTTTTACTTCTTTCAAATTTGGTGGTTGTTCGACCTCATCAAAGTTTGTCATGTATGTTGTCATTTCTTCTAAAGTGGTTGAAGTGAATGTTTTTGAATTTTGTGAACTTCCATTGCTAATTTCTCTTTTCCCTTTTGAGACTCTTTTGTTATGATATTTTATTCTCCCCTAAATATAGGTATGAAATCAAAGGTTTCTAAAGCATCTTCTGGCAATAACTTTTTGGCTTCTTCAAATTTCTTTTATTTTTCTATGGTTGGTGTGAAGGGTTATTTAATGTGCACAATGTCAAAGGAATTATCCTTTGTTTCATGATCTCTTAGTGAAGAGGAGTCTAATTTCACTTCATAATCTTCATCTAAGGAAGCCATATTACTATTGTTTGAAAGAAGTTTGTCAATGTTGTAGTTTGCTTGAACCATGATACCTTCCCTAGAAGGAGAGTTTTTAGGAGAGAAAAAAAACTAGATGTTCATGACATTAAAAGGAGGGATCTTGTAAAATAACTTCATTATAATTACGGAGGTTATCAATGGTTAGATTTTTTGTGTGTCAATGATGGAATTTTCTTGTTCAATAATTTTTTCCTCATTATTCTCATCGATTGGATCTTGTAACACAATAATATCTTCTTCACCAATAGGAGATATATTAGGAGAGGGGAAGATTTGAGTGTTGTCCATGATTTCATCCTATTTCTCTAAGGTCTCATTTTCTTGTGCGATAATATCTACCTTGGTAGGATAGCTTTTAGGAAAGTAACAAATAAGAGGTTCATCACATTTAGTGGTTAGATTTTGTAAAGTAGCTTCATCACACATAGGAGAGGCATCAAGAGAAGGATAACTATGAGTTTCATGGTTATTGATGATTGGAATTTTTTGTTGAAATAGGTCTTCCCAAATGGTAGGGGCATTAGGAAAGAGAGGGATAAGATTCTCATGAGTCTCAACAAGGCTATCTTCTAACACTAAATTACCTTCATTTTTAAAAGAGATATTAGGAGAAGGAAAGGTTTGATTGTCATGATTATCTACAATTATATCCCCATGTCCTATAATGTCTTCCAAAGTAGGAGAGGTAGGATTGTCATAGCACTCAATTATTGGATATGTTAATATCAACATATCCTCCACACAAATGTATTTTTGATGATCATTCACAATTGTATCCTTATTCACTAAAGCATTTTCACAAGTAGGGGAGGTGTTGGGAGATTAATGGAGAGTAGGTGTAGTATATAAAAATGTATCTTTGGACATTTTCACACTCATTTGGGTATTTCGTATGGATGTTGGCCTAGTTTTTCCTAGATTTAATGTTGTAATGTGGTCAACACATTCACATTAGGTCTTGGACCCTTGTGAATCAATAAGAACTTTATGGTGCCTTGTAAAAGTGTTGTAAAGTGTTGTAACACATTTTCACACTTTTCTTGGACATTTTTAATATAATTCACTTAAATAACCTCTTTTTATCACTTACCAAGCCTTATTTCAAAGTTTTGTAAAAAGCTTTCATACTTTTCTAGGCTTGTCATCAATAATTTGACCCTTTCTTATGATTAATTGACCCCTTATACGCTTACATGCCTTATTTAAGTGTGTTTTTGAGAATAATCTTGTCAAACATCATTTAATACATATTAATTCCTGACACCCATTTAAAATGCCTAAGTGGGACCAAGTTGCCACTAGGGGTGAATTAGTCCCACTTGGCTCAAAAATCAAAATTATTTCAAAATTTTGGTAAAATATTATTCTCTAAGCCTTGAGGTTGGCCTACGATGTGTTATTTTTAGGAAATTTTGTATAATCATGTATAAATATAGGGTTTTCTCTCTTATTTCACCCCCATTCACTCATTAATTCACTCATTCATTCACTCAAGAATTCCATCAATCAATAAATCACTTTAGGAATTTTCAAGTATACATCCATTGGAGCTTCTACTTGCATGTCTTCGGATTTCTACTTTAAGGGTTTAATTACCAAATTGGGGTTTGACCAAGGCAAACCCCTATTCACTAACCCTTAACACCTTTTCACCTCTTTGTATGTGTTTTGCAGGCCTTGTGTGAAATTTTTTCAAAGAGAAAGGTGTGAAAAGTTGTCAATAATTTTTCAAAGTCATTCAAATTGGTCAAATCCCTAAAAGAAGCTTGGAGAACACCTACAGGTCAGGTTTTGTAGTTTCAGATCCGAAAACCTGTCAGGAGCTGAAGTGCAGAACAGGAGCTACAAATTGCACCTTTGAATTTCCTAAAATCTGGAAGTAGACTAAGTCACCATCAGTGGTGAATTATTTCTACTACTAGGCCTGAAAAGTGGTTTCTATAGTTCTAGATACCCTTTTGTTTGAAACCTATTTTGACAAAATTTCCCTGAAATAGGACTAAGTCGCCCATCTGGCGTAAGTGTCCTAGTAGGATTCAACAGTGATTTCTAGAGGATTCCAAAGCTCCTCTCCATCACTTTCCAGTTTCTAGGTGCACCTCTTCAATCTCATTAAAATTTTTATTCAGTTTACTTGCATTTTTATTTCATTTTGCATATCATAGTGTGTTTTCAAGCAAAGTGCATTTCCTTAGTTTTGCATTAGTATTCAATCTCTTTTATCAATTCTTTGCATCTAAGAAATTCCCCTTAGAAAAATTTCAATCATTTTTGCATTGGAATCTCAAGGGAATATTATTGAGTGAGCCATTAATACTTTTGGCTACTTCTCTCCTTTTAGGTGAAAAAACCTAGAAGTGTAAGAGATTCCCCCATCCAAAAATATATAGTTCAGTAGGTAAAGTAGTGGCCATGATCTCAACTTTGTTTGTCATACTATCTTTGCAAGGGGGAAGACAAACAATACTTTCATGATCCTCAACAGTTGTATCTCCTATCGCCAGGATACCTTCGTCACTAATAGGAGAGCTATAGGGAGAAGGAAAATTATGATTGTAAATTCTTGCATCCTCTTCTATCAATCCTTTAGTGGATGATCTAAGGGAGATAAATTCATCACTACTAAAGGGTTTGAATGATATGCTTTCTCTAAGGTTAGCAATTTTTTGTTTGTTTCTTTTGATGTTTTTATTTTTTATTTTAATTTTCTAATGAATTCCAAATGTAATATGATCTAATTGAATTATCAACTAATGTTGGGAAAGAAAAATGCAAGAATCTAATTCTATCGAAAATTGCAATGAATGTAAATTATGCTATTTTTAATGATTTGAATGTAGAAAAAAGGAGAAAACTAAAATGAAAAAGCCATAACACCAAACATAAGCTTAAAAATAGAAAATTTAACTCTATAAAATCTAGTTCAAAATTTAGATTGGGATTGATTCGCCCAAGGTGGTGAATGAGTCCTAGTAGGGATTTTTCTAACTTTTTTTGAATTTTTTGTTAATTTTTATATTTTATATGCTGTATGATCTAGATTTGAGATGCAAATGTAAATTTTGAATGTTTTTCAATGAACTTAGATGCAAAAATGCAAGCTATATGAGCTTTCACTAATGCAAAAGTTGAAACCCTAGAATGCAAAGTTAATGTAAGCTAAATCTAGGATGATGATGGACTCCAAATTGGAAGAAAATGTATTCTAAATGTAGGTTCACCAAAATGATTAGTTGAAAAATGGATGCTTTATGGTTTAAGACATAGAACATCACTTTTCTCCAACTAACATTCAAGGATGCCCTAGAGATCTCAATCCAACGAAGAATGAAGGAAGAGATTTGATGGTAGGGTATCATAGGATATGTTTAGAGATTAATTAAGGCTAAATGAGGGGTTCACCACCATGTTTAAACTTGGAAAAGACAATAAAATGTAAAATGCAACACTAAACCCTAGTGTGATGTAATGACCTACAAAATGACCTTGAAAAGTGTGTAAAACCAAAATAGAAAGTTCTAAAACAGAATCTTTTCACCTGGAAAATTGTAGAGATTTGAATGGAGATTGGAAATTCTGTAAATCTTGAAATTTTGGCCCACTAGGACTCATTCGCAATTCTAGGTGAATCAATCCCATATTTGGATTTCTACATAGGAGTAGGTTTCAAGCAAATGGGTATCCAAATTTGCAAAGATCTCTGAAAAATAGCTATAGTGGGACTCATTCACCACTTGTGGTGAATGAGTCTAGTTTTTACTTTTCTAGAACTTCAAAGTTCTAATCTACACCTCTTGATTTGCTAAATCTCCTCCTCCAAGTTCCTAGATCTGAAACTCTGATTTTGAGGCTATAGGTGACCTTTTAGTGAAGATTATGACCTTGCAAATAAGGGGGCATCTCCAACAAGCTTGCAACCCAACTGTCAATGATATTCAAGTCTTCAAAGCACCTAAATCCCAAATTACATAGAGAGAGAGAAAGTATTGATTGCTAGGGAGTAGGGGTTTACCTTGGTCAAACCCTTTTTGGGTAATTAAAGCAAATGATGAAATAAGATAATGAAGCATGGACATGAAATAATGTAATTAGAACCTTGCCATGATGATGGATCTTGAATTGTTGCAAAAATTGATGAATAATCTTCCCTTGAATTCCTTATAAATGATCTTGAAAGGCATTTTCATGACCTTGTGAAGACTTGGAGTGCTTAACTATTTAGTGCTTGACTTGATAACATGAATGATTATGGGAAATAGTGATTTGATAGATTGTTTATATATGAAATCCAATCAAATGACCATTAATTTGATCCCTGAGGCCTACATGGAAGGAATTTGAACTAAAAACCCACTTTTCTAGCTTAGAAACTTAAAAATAGGCCAAATTGGACTCATTCGCGCAACATTGTGAATGGGTCCCAGAAGGGCTATTTTTAGTCCTAAAGTGTTAGGGAGTCAAGGAATTAAGCTTATATGTTGATATTGTTGTATTATGATTAAAATATACCTTGGGATGCACAATATAGGGATGATGATATTAAGGTTATAAAACTAAGAGGTCCCAAAATCCAATGTAAAAGTGTAAATAAATACAATTTGCAACACTAAATTAAGGAAGAATTGGGTCTATTTAGCTTAGGAGGTCCCTAAATCCTATGTGAATGTGTAAAATAGATTAAAACACTAGATTAGATCCACCTTAGTTTACAAGCCTCATAAATTTAATGTGAAAGTGTAAATAAATGCATTTTACAACATTAAATTAAGGCAAAGTTAAGTTAATTTAGCTTAAAAAAGGCCCAAGACCTAATGTGAATGTGTAAAACACCACACAACACTAGATCGAGACTATATCAAGTCCTTGATTTATCATTAATTATTCCCAAGTTAAGCAAGGAATACTTTTTTCTACACTACAATAGTAAGTTGCACTATTAGCCTAGTTAGATAATTGCATTTCATCCATGGGACATTTCCAGATTTGGTTAAGGGTTGGTTGATTCACCTATTAGGCTATTACTCAATCACATACTTATTCAAATCCATCAAACCCCCATTCATCACATACTTCCCACACACATACACATTAATTCATTGAAACTTAGGAAAGGTGACAATCCCTCAGGTGAAAACCCAAAGGATCCTCTCCCCATTTCTCTATGTTTCAATAAATACATTTTAGTATTGTTGGACCATGTATTGATTTTCCTTGGAAAAATGTATTAAATTTAAAGTCTTAAAATGCCTTAAATTTTATGATAGGTTCCACTACTCTTTAATACAAATGTTTGGATCAAATTGACAATGGTTATCTTTTTGTTGAGCCATGAACTCAACCTCAGATTATTAAATTTAATTAATACCTTTATTAAGTAAATAAATTATTTTCCTTTATATTGTATTGGAATGAATTTAAATTTCATTATTGTAAAAAAAAATAGTGACATAAAATAACTTAAATTTAATTGTGTGAAGTTCTTGTAAAGTAAGCGTTTCTTAAAAGATAATCTTCACTATTGTTTTACCAAATATATATGCTGCAATTGAAAAATAATATATCATAATATCACAAATTTTACTTTCAAAATTTCCTTCTTATTGTCTGAGAAGAAATTCAATCTATTATAATTGATACATTAATTATTTTTTCCACAAATAAAAGAATCAACAAAATTCCTACAAACTATATAAAATATGAATTCTATCAAATGATATTAGAACAAAATCAAAATATTATTAAATTCAGATTATATAAAAGAGCAAAAGGAAAAAAATTGTGTGTACTTGTTGAACAGTAAGTACACACAATTAAAAAAACCTTTTGCTTTATTTAGACCAACTTAGTAACTGTGTAGAGTAAGAATACTACTTTCATAAGCTATTATTATTTATAGCTTATATGCCTATTATTTGGAACGTGAAGGACCCTTCATCACTGGTATCATAATCAGCAAGTTTAACACATGGAGACTCGGCTTTTATGGCTTTCATAGCAGAATCTCCATCAAAAATTGTTGAGGATTTCATATGCGGAATGTCCACGACATCCCATAGATCCTGATCAATCTGACTTGTTATCATCTTCGGCAGAAACATAACAGTGTCATGCAACACGGTATCAGATAAATTCACCATCAGCAATTCATGGTCCAAAAACTCACCCCCAACAATTCACCACGGGAAAATTCATCGCCATGACAAATTCACCTGAAGGAAAATTTGCCACCATCAATTCACTGCCAATGGCAAACTTTTAATGCAATGAATTTTCAGAGTGGTAAATTTTCCATAAAGTGAATTTGTCATAGCGGTGAATTTTCCCCCAATGAATTGTTTTCGTGAATTTTCAGACAATAAATTGCTGAAGGTGACTTTTCCTACAGCCATACAACACATATGCAAAAGAGTCTAATCATTTCACCTATATTTCGTTAAATTAATATCAAAATTGAAACTGAACCGTGCACCGTTAATCGAGACAAATGCTAACCTGTAATTTATCGTTGTTATTTGTATTAGACAAAAAAACTTTATTGCTATCCTTATCCGCACAAAGATTCTGGTTATTAAACTTTATGCATTTGATTACAACCTTTTGCATTTGACGACTATTACTAGAGGTTTCGCTATCTATGAGTGTTTTCGAACTTCTGCATCACCATGAGCAGGAAAAAAGCATTCAGAAGTTTCCTACTTAATAATACAACTCGATTCAAGAAAACAATAAACTCCTAATATCTCTTACTCTGCAATATAATTATGACCAAGTATTTGTCCTCCCAAAGTGCAAATGCTGTGTGTATGGATGCAACGAGGTGAGACAGATGTGTCTATTTGTAGAGCAAGAAAAGAAAGGGTTGACGTGGGATCCAATTCTTATTTCTTTATTTCTTTCTTTTCTTCAGTTCCATTTAGCTCTTTAATGCTCCACTCATAATTATCAATGGATTCCACCTCATACAAATTGACCCTATTTCCATCCGACTGACCCTTTCGGCCTAAAATATAAGAAATTTCTTATCCATTTATAGAAGCCAGGCAATTATTTATTCTACATAGATATCAATAGTGATATATTTTGATTTAGCGCAATAAAATAATATACAATATGCATATTATTAATTAGTAGAGTACAATGATAGTTACACACAATTGAGTACATGAAGATAAACAATGGATGACTTAGATTGTGTATATCACCTTGTTGTCCACCATGTCATCATGAAACTTCTCTAGATAGTTATTGGACATGGAAAGGTAAGATTAATTTTTTGATAAATATTACTAAAGTAATCTATCAAGTTATTGAATAAAATTAGATTTTAATTATTACTTTTATTACATATATTTTTTTGTTTATCTACTTCTATCCATATAAGATAATAATCAATTTGATCTCTAGATAGCTTCCATGTGTCAAGCTCTATAGGTCTCTTTTATCATATTAAGGAGACTGCATAAGAAATGGGTAATTGATACATTTTATATTATAGAATGGTGATTAAATTGGATAAGGATTAAGTTTATGTGGATACATCATATTGGAAAGAACAAGGTGGAGGATCTTGGCTATAGCACATGGGTGTAACATGAAGAGGTCATGGGTTTAAGATTTCATTAACTAGATGTAAGATTTAAAAAAAAATAGTTTTCATGATATTTTTGTGTCCATAAAGTAGTCTCAACACTTTACTCTCCCAAATGTAGACATTTCTAAACTTAGACTAATGTGGGAGCATTTAGGGTGTAAGAGCAATTTTGCTTCCAGGGATGATTTATTTAAGGGTGTGTGAGCTTAATGTTTATGGTGTCTAGCATGGGTATTGGTTGACCTTGTGTTAACACTACATGTGAAGCTTCAGAAAGCATGTCGAGATGTATTAGGATTAATTTGGGTCCTAATTAAGGATTTATATATGGGTTTCCTTCATTCCTATCCATCGTAGGAATGTTTAGGTGTTTACCTAATTTGAATTTTTAAGTGTAATGAATATTTGTCGACCTTGGAGAAGGTTTATGAGGTTAAGGTTGATATAAATAAGAGTAATTTTATTGTGAGATGCAAGAGAGAGAGAAGATAAATGTGAGATCTATGTTAGTGTTGCAAATTTTAGTAAAGTAGTGCTAATTTCAAGTGTTGGATTCCTGATGGTAGTGAGATTAAGGTGAATGGAATCTTTCATGTAAGGCTACAAAAGTGTTGGAGCAATTGTGGTGGATTTCTTGTTGCATTGAAAATTACCACTCCTCTAGGTTTCCAAACCATTCACCTGGCCGAGGCTACTGGATCTTTTCATATTATAAATTTGGCCCATAGTCTTAATTTTAAAAACCTTTGGCTTGAAGTTGATTCCAAAAATATCATTGATTGTCTTCTAAGTAAGTCCCCCCCTTTGTGGTCAATACAGTCATGGATTGATGAAGCCATCTCAACTCTAGATAAGTTTGATAACATTAAAATTTCACATGCCTATAGAGAAGCCAATGTTGTTGCGGATTATTTTTCTAATGAAGGTGTTAGGAGTAATGAACAGAGCACTTGGCTAAATTTTAGTGATCTAAGTGTTAATGTCTGAGCTTTATTGAGTTATGATGAATCACATGGACAAGAGGCATGTCATCTCATTAATGATGACAGGATGGAGTTATCACATCACAATCATTAGATTGTATGGTACCGAGCTTAGTTGCTTAGTCTACAAGGTGGTTTGGCATGCTTTGTGGGTTCTCAGATCTAGCGTCACTAGTTCCAACAAAGATTTTGTCTTTGTCTTCCCCACTATATTTTCCAAGATGGGTGGAGATAGGAAAAGAATTAAGCTAGACAAATTTGAGACACATACAAGAAATGCTAAGGCTTGGAATAAAGTTAAAAGTGGAGGGTTACTTCCTTTCCTAGAAAAACTCCATGGTTCTAATCAGGAGGCTACAAATATTTTTGAGGAAAATAGGATAATGGGGATCTTATCCTTTTTGGTAGGAAAGTTTAGCTCAACGAAAACCTTATAGTTGAGGTGACGGGAATGTCTACTAATGGGATTTTTTTTTTCAGGGACAAGGTTTTGTCTAATGAAGTCATCATCAGATTTCCAAGAAAAGACAATGAATGAAACTAGTGAAAATTGCTAACAGCTACTTTGAAGCCGACACTAAAAGCTATATGGAGAAAGGTTCTTCATGTTATCATGTAGTACATAATGGTGGATGGTCACTTCACCAGGGTCTATGGTTATCACTTTTCCTTGCTCAACCATTTTTGCTACAAGGTCAGGGTTTCTTTCCCCTACTATCTTTTCTGTTCTTTGAGAAAAAGTTTGGATGACCACAAGAAAAACCCTAGAAGATTCTCTATTTTGCATACTGGCCTAATTAGATTAATTGTTGAACATTACCAAAAAATGCCAGTCCCTGCTAATTTGGAAGCATCCCCAGTTTTTGAGGATGATGATACTGAACCCAACTTCTTGGGGGTTTTTCCCAATTTAAGTTTGGCTAGAATGGTCCTTAGCTCGCGTGCTGTCCAAATTGGTAAGAAAAACCCTAACCCCTTTACTATGAATGTTCGTAATATGCCTAAGTTGGGACGCCATTTCCTTAAAACTAGAAGAGGTGAGAAGAATCCTCCAGCTAAAAAACCTTGTCTCTTACTCTGAAGACTCTCCTAACTCTGAGGAGTCTAGTGCCAACAACACTGAGCCCTCTATTGACCCGTCATTGCATAGAAATGCTAGAACTGGCTCTCTAGTTACTCCTGACTCAGCTAATACTTGTTTCAACATTGATAGGAATCCTTATGTGGATGTCTTGGATTTAGCTAGAAATAATACTAATATCAATCTCAAACTTTTGAAATGGACTTTTCATGAAATCAGTGAACTAAAGATAAAAAATTGGGCCCTTCAAAGTAAACTAGATGATTTGGGGGCTAAGATTGCAGCACTTGATAAGAAAGAGGTGGAACAAAGAGATTATGGTGTTAGCAAAGATACCCAGTACCAAGCTGGCAAGGACAAAAATGTTGAAATTGAGTTCAACAAAATAAAAAATACTATCAAAATTATTGCCGAGCAAAAAAATTGTATGGCTAGACACAACGCCATCATCATCAATGCCATGACTGAGAAATTGGACAAAGCTCAATAGGGGTCTTTGGTGGTTGATTTGGAGGAAATCAATGAAAGAAACCAGGAGGAGGATGCTAAAATTTCTAAAAGAACAAGGGCCAATTTGAAGAGGAAGGTTCCACCCACTCCACAAATGACTCAAACCTTCAAGAAGGGTGTTCAAGATATGCATATCCTTGAGGTTGACATAGAGTCTATCTTGAAGATTTTGGGTTAATCACGGATGGTCTTTTTGTTGGCCGTTTTGTTGGATTTTTTTGTTTGACCTTCCTGGTCTTTTGCGGGTGGTTGTTGCTTGTTCTAGTTTTTTTCTTTTGTGCAGCTGGTTGTGTTTGTTGTACTTTTTTGTCCTTTCTTTTCTATTGTAAACTTTGTGGTTTCGGGTCCCTGTAATACCCATTTTACCCTTTATCAAAAACATTTATCTTCTATATTCATGTGTTGTTTCTATGTTAGTGAGCCTTGGCTATGAGCCTTTTTGGACAATGTGTCCTAATCTGGCAGTGAGCCCTTGTACTAGTTTTACAATTACTTATATTGTGAGCTAATCCTCACCATGGTTTTTCCTTCATTGGGTTTTTGATGTACATCTAGTGTTCTCTTATGTATGGTGTTGTTATTTTAGGTTTTGTTATATGCATTTCATGTTTAATCACTTTAATAGAATAAGGGTTTAATGAATGGATGTGGATTTGATTACCGTTGAGGGTTTTGATGTTTTAATTTTCTACAATTGATTCACCCCTCTCTCAATTGTCTTGTTCATTCAACATGCAAGAAATATAGGGAAACAAAAACTAAATTTTTGAGCCCTAAATACTTTTTGGGTGTTGTAGTTTATAAACTAAACTTAGTAATATAAATGTAAGAACCCATTTATTCAGATTTAAGAACTTAATTAGATATTCAAAAATTGATAGATAACCTTAATTAGCTAGAATTTTGAAAATTATTATATTAATCATGTTCAAAAGGGTATAATATATCTTCCTCTATACTACTTAATTCCTTTCAAATTCTCACATAAAATCCTTATACATTGATATACAACTCATACAAAGGTCTTACATATATTTATTTATTCTTTATTCACTTATATATGCACACACTTATCTCTACATACTATGGGATGGGATGTGACCCATCTCTGCTATCCCTATTCTAGATGGTATCTTTAAAATCTTAGGCTTCACAAGTGATTTGTGGAAATATGCGGTATGTTATCTGTGACGATGTCTTCAAATATTGTTCTTTTTTACTAACATTTACTATAAAAGACAGTTTATTAAAAGTTATGTAAAAAAATTGCAATTTATTTCTAAATTTTAAATAAATAAATAAATAAATATATATATATATATACACACACAAATCTTCACAAATCGCTAGTTTACATCATCTTCAAATTCTTAATGATTTAGCTTTTAAAGGTGTCATACGTGAAGATTTAGTTAAAAATGTTGATTTAAATTAGTTGCACTTATAGGATAAATATTGTGGTACGTAACTAAGATAAATTTCCAACAGAAGGATGATCATGGGGCTTAGACATGCCATAGACTATGTATGGGTATAACCACTAAGAGCCACAAGAAGCATGAATAGAGTGGTTATCCATTAATCTATTCCTTTGAGTTGGATAATGACCTTTACTATAGGGGGAAGGTGAAAAATGTGCAACAATACAAGAATCATTCTCTCATTCTTTATAATTATGTAAATGGGTTGTCTATATCAATTTAATGGGTTGTACAAAAATATATAATAGAACATTTGAACAGATCAAGGTCACAGTTTGAGCAAGCTCCTCATCTCTTCTTTGCTTTAGCTTCTGATCCACAATTCTTCAGGGAAGCTTCTAGTGTCCCCGAGTGGGATGCTGCTATGTAAGAAGAGCTTAATTCCTTGGAAAGGAACCATACTTGGGATTTAGTCCCACTTCCTAAGGGAAGAAAACTTGTTCGATGAAAGTGGGTCTATCGAACAAAATTTTCTGCAGATGGGTCAGTTGACAAACATAAAGCTCGCTTGGTGACAAAAGGATTCTCCCAAATTCCTGGGATTGACTACTCTGAGACTTTTGCGTCGGTCACCAAGATGACTTCAATCTGACTTGTCCTTGCCATTACTGCAGCCCATCATTGGGAAGTTCATTAGATGGATGTGAAGAGTGCTTTTCTTCATGGTGACCTTCAGGAGGAGATATATATGGAGTAGCCATAGGGGTTTGTCCAGGATCCTTCACTTGTCTGCTGACTTCAAAAGTCTCTCTATGGCCTTAAACAAGCTCCACGAGCTTGGTATGCCAAGATGGATTTCTTTCTTCTATCAGTTAGGTTCACTTGATGCCATTCTGATCTGAACATCTACATTTTGCAGCAGGATGATACTCACACTTTCCTTGTTCTCTATGTTGATGACTTGTTGATTACAAGGAGTTCCTCATCCACCATCAAGGCAGTGAAAATTTCCCTTCATGATCATTTTCTGATGTCTGACTTGGGTCTTCACTGTTTCTTGGGTATTGAGATTACACAGTATTTGGCTGGAATCTTTCTTTCTCAGCCCAAGTATGCTCTTGATATGCTCTCCAGATCTCACATGGCTACTTGTAAGCTTGCGCTAACTCCATTTCCATCAGGTGTCAAACTTGAGGCGTCTTGTTCTTCACCTTTGGTAGATGCTACCTTGTATCACCAATTGGTTGGGAGTCTCATATACTTGACTCACACGAGGCCTAATATTTCTTATGTTGTGGGCATGGTCTCCAAGTTCATGTAGGAGCCACATGAGCTGCATTGGAAAGTAGCTAAGCGGATTCTTCACTATGTACAGGGCACTCATAGTTATGGGATTCATTATGCAGTAGGCATGGATATTGACTTGGTGGGATACATAGATTCAGATTGGGCAGGCGATTCTTAGGATCATAAGTCTACTTCAGCCCGTACTGCTTCTCTCTTGGTTCTATTCTGATTTCTTGGTTGAGCAAGAAGCAGTCTACTATTGCTCTCTCCTCTATAGAGGCTGAGTATTGAGGAGCAGTTAATGCTGCTACTAAGGCCATTTGGCTTCAACACATTCTCACTGAGTTTGGCATTTCCTTCCGAAAGCCTATAGTCATCTTTTGTGACAACCAGAGTGCTATTAAGATCTCTCACAATCCGGTCCATCATCAGTGGACCAAACACATTGAGATTCATATGCACTACATTCGGGAGCTAATTCATGAGCAGGTTCTTGATCTTCGGTATTGTTCGACATTAGATCAGACAATGGACATCTTCACCAAACCCTCACTAAGAGAAAGTTCATTCATTTGCGATCTTTGCTTGGGGTGCAACAAGTGTCCTCCTTTTAGGGGGCTTCTTAGCTCCTTCGTTCTTTCTCTCTTTTGTGGGGGAGGGATACTTCTCTTTTGGGGGGGATTTCATTGTATATGGGTACCTCATCAGGCT
The DNA here is from genome assembly GCA_007258455.2 of Sequoia sempervirens. Classification (NCBI taxonomy): domain Eukaryota; kingdom Viridiplantae; phylum Streptophyta; class Pinopsida; order Cupressales; family Cupressaceae; genus Sequoia; species Sequoia sempervirens. The sequence continues at coordinate 22,641 of VDFB02119342.1, read as the reverse complement.
TGATTTGTTAGGACCCATCTCTATACCCACCTAAGCTATGCTTAAGGGGGGTTGTTAGTGTAGGTTTTTTATTCCTTATTATAAGGTTTTTCCTATACATTTATTTAAGCTTTCTTAGGTTAATAAAGCATGTTTAATTAGGTGAGTGGATTATGAGGTGTCACCTTCCATTAGGTGAGTGGATTATGAGGTGTCACCTTCCATTAGGTGAGTGGATTATGAGGACTCACCTTCCATTAGGTGAGTGGGTTATGAGTTGTCACCTTCCCACCTCCTCCCTCTCTCTAGTCTATATAAGCATGCTACCTAGATTATTTCTTCATTATAGTTGGAGATAGTAATCTGATGCTATTTTGCCATGGAGCACTTCACATCAGTTTTCTCTTGGTATCACTATTATGCTATTCATTTTATTTTCATTTTACATTTTATTTAATCTATCTCTTTCAATTCAATTCTGGGTTGTAATTTGTTTCTCATATGTTAACAAAACTAGGGTTTGACCAAGACAAACCCCTATTCACTAACCCTTAACATATTTTCCCCTTTTTGTATGTGTTTTGTAGGCCTTGTGTGAAAATTTTTCAAAGAGAAAGGTGTGAAAAGTTGGCAATAATTTTCCAAAGTCATTCAAATTGGTCAAAGACCTAAAAGAAGCTTGGAGAACACCTACAGGTTAGATTCTACAGTTTCATATCCAAAAACCTTTCAGGAGTTGAAGTGCAGACCGGGAGCTACAAATTGCACCTTTGAATTTCCCAAAATCTCAAAGTAGACTAAGTTGCCACTAGTGGTGAATTAGTCCCACTGCCAGGCCTGAAAAGTGGGTTCTATAGTTTTGGATACCCTTTTGTCTGAAACCTATTCCGACAAAATTTCTCTCAAACATGACTAAGTCACCCATCTTGGCGTAAGTGTCCTAGTAGGATTCAACAGCGATTTCTATAAGATTCCAAAGCTCCTCTCCATCACTTTCTAGTTTCTAGGAGCACCTCTTCAATCTCATTAAAATTTTTATTACAGTTTACTTGCATTTTTAGTTCATTTTGCATAACATAGTGTGTTTTCAAACAAAGTGCATTTCCTTAGTTTTGCATTAGTATTCAATCTCTTTTATAAATTCTTTATATCTAAGACATTCCCCTTAGACAGATTTCAATCATTTTTGCATTGGAATCTCAAGGGAATATTCTTGAGTGAGCCATTAATACTTTTGGATACCTCTCTCCTTTTAGGTGAAAAACCCTAGAAGTGTAAGAGAGTCCCCCATCCAAAAATCTACAGTTTAGTTGGTAAAGTAGTGGCCACGATCTCACTTTGTGTGTCATGATATCTTTCCAAGGGGGAAGACAAACAAGACTTTCATGATCCTCAACGATTGTATCTCCTATCACCAGGATACCTTCGTCACTAATAGGAGACCTATAGGGAGAAGGAAAATTATGATTGTCATGATTGTCAATGCTTGCATCCTCTTGTATCAATCCTTTAGTGGATGATCTAAGAGAGATGAAGTCATCAAGGGCTTCATCTGACATGTCAAAGTCATCACTACTAAAGGGTTTAAATGATATGCTTTCTCTAAGTTTAGCCAATTTTTGTTTGTTTCTTTTGATGTTTTTAGTTTTTATTTTAATTTTCTAATGAATTCCAAATGTAATATGATCTAATTGAATTATCAACTAGTTTTGCAAATGAGAAATGCAAGAATCTAATTCTATCGACAAATGCAATGAATGTAAATTATGCTATTTTTAATTATTTGAATGTAACAGAAAGGAGGAAAACTACAAAAAAAAAGCCATAACACCAAACATAAGCTTAAAAATAGAAAATTTAACTCTATAAAATCCACTTCAAATTTGGACTAGGACTGATATGCCCAAGGTGGTGAATAGTCCCAATAGGGATTTTTTTTTTGTTTTGAATTTTTAGTTGATTTTTTATATTTTCAATGCTATATGATCTAGATTTGAGATGCAAATGAAAATTTTGAATGTTTTTCAATGAAATTAGATGCAAAAATGCAAGCTATATGAGCTTTCACTAATGCAAAATTTGAAACCCTAGAATGCAAATTAACTAATGAAAATCCTAATGCAAAGTTAATGTAAGCTAAATCTAGGATGATGATGGAATCCAAGTTAGAAAAAAAGGTATTCTAAATGTAGGTTCACCAAAATGATTAGTTGAAAAATGGATGCTTTATGGTTTAAGACAGAACATCACTTTTTTCCAACTAACATTCAAGGATGCCCTAGAGATCTCAATCCAACAAAGAATGAAGGGAGATATATGATGGTAGGGTATCATAAGATATGTTTAGAGATTAATTAAGGCTAAATGAGGGGTTCACCACCAAGTTTAAACTTGGAAAAGACAATAAAATGCAAATTGCAACACTGAACCCTAGTCTGATGTAATGACCTACAAAATGACCTAGAAAAATGTGTAAAAGAAAAATAGAAAGCTCTAAAACAGAATGTTCGTACCTAGAAACTTGTAGAGACTTGAATGGAGACTGAAAATTTTGTAAATCTTGAAATTTTGGCCTATTGGGATTCATTCACCATTCTAGGTGAATCAGTCCTGGATTTTGATTTCTACATAGAAGTAGGTTTCGAGCAAATGGGTATCCAAATATACAAAGATCTCTGAAAAACACCTACAGTGGGACTCATTCACCACTTGTGGTGAATGAGTCTAGTTTTGAATTTTCTAGAACTTCAAAGTTCTGATTTGCACCTCTCAATCTGCTCAATATGCTCCTCCAAGTTCCGAGATCTGAAACTTTGATTTTGGGGCTATAGGTGATCTTTTAGTGAAGATTATGACCTTGCAAATAAAGGTACATCTCCAACAAGCTTGGAAACTAACCATCAATGATCTTCAAGTCTTCAAAGCACCTAAATCCACAATTACACAAAGAGAGAGAGAGAGAGAGAGAGAGAGAGAGAGAGAGAGAGAGAGAGAGAGAGAGTTGATTGCTAGGGATTAGGGGTTTTCCTTGGTCAAACCCCTTTTGGGTAATTAAACCAAATGATCAAATAAGATAATGAAGCATGAACATAAAATAATGTAATTAGAACCTTGCCATGATGATGGATCTTGAATTGTTGCAACAATTGATGAAGAATCTTCCCTTGAATGCCTTAGAAATGATCTTGAAAGCCATCTTGTTGACCTTGTGAAGACTTGGAGTGCTTAACTATTTAGTACTTGACTTGATAACATGAATGCTTATGTGAGATAGTGATTTGATAGATTGTTTATATAGGCAATCCACTCAAATGACCATTAATTTGATATCTAAGGCCTACATGGAAGAAATTTAAATTAAAAACCCACTTTTCTCACTTAGAAACTTAAAAAATAGGCCAAATGGGACTCATTTGTGCAAGGTGGTGAATGGGTCCCATAAGGGCTATTTTTAGTCCTGAAGTGTCAAGGAGTCAAGGAATTAAGCTTATATGTTGATATTGTTGTATTTTTGATTAAAATATACCTTGGGATGCACAATATAGGGCCATAGGGGCCTATTAATGACGATATTAAAGTTATAAAACTAAGAGGTCCCAAAATCCAACGTAAAAGTGTAAATAAATACACTTTGCAATACTAAATTAAGGAAGAATTGGGTCTATTTAGCTTAGAATGTCCCTAAATCCTATGTGAATGTGTAAAACATATAACAACACTAGATTAGATGCATCTTAGTTTACAAGCCTCATAAATTTAATGTGAAAGTGTAAATAAATGCATTTTACAACATTAAATTAAGGCAGAGTTATGTTAATTTAGCTTAAAAAGGGCCCAAGACCTAATGTGGATGTGTAAAACACCTCACAACACTAGATCAAGGCTATATCAAGTCCAATTTATCATTAGTTATTCCCCAGTTAAGCAAGGGATACTTTTTTCTACACTACAATAGTAAGTTGCACTATTAGCCTAGTTAGATAATTGCATTTCATCCATGGGTCATTTCCAGATTTGGTTAAGGGTTGGTTGATTCACCTATTAGGCTATTACTCAATCACATACTTATTCAAATCCATCAAACCCCCATTCATCACATACTTCCCATACACATACACATTAATTCATTGAAACTTAGGAAAGGTGACAATCCCTAAGGTGAAAACCCAAAGGATCCTCTCCCCATTTCTCTATGTTTCAATAAATACTTTTTAGTATTGTTGGACCATGTATTGATTTTCCTTGGAAAAATGTATTAAATTTAAAATTTTCTTAAAATGCCTTAAATTTTATGATAGGTTCCACTATTCTTTAATACAAATGTTTGGATCAAACTGACAATAGTTATCTTTTTGTGTAGCCATGAACTCAACCTCAAATTATTAAATTTAATTAATGCTTTTATTAAACTTGTAAAGAAATTATTTTCCTTTATATTGTATTGGAATGAATTTAAATTTCATTACTGTTAAAAAAATTAGTGACATAAAATAACTTAAATTTAATTGTGTGAAGTTCTTGTAAAATAAACGTTTCTTCAAATATAATCTTCACTATTGTTTTACCAAATATATATGCTGCAATTGAAAAATAATATATCATAATATCACAAATTTTACTTTCAAAATTTCCTTCTTATTGTCTTAGAAGAAATTCAGTCTATTATAATTGATACATTAATTTTTTTTTCCACAAATAAAAGAATCAACAAAATTCCTACAAACTATATATAATATGAATTCTATCAAATGATATTAGAACAAAATCAAAATATTATTAAATTCAGATTATATAAAAGAGCAAAAGGAAAAAAATTGTGTGTACTTGCTGAACAGTAAGTACACACAATTAAAAAAACCTTTTGCTTTATTTAGACCAACTTAGTAACTGTATAGAGTAAGAATACTACTTTCATAAGCTATTATTATTTATAGCTTATATGCCTATTATTTGGAATGTGAAGGACCCTTCATTACTGGTATCATAATCAGCAAGTTTAACACATGGAGACTCGGCTTTTATGGCTTTCATAGCAGAATCTCCATCAAAAATTGTTGAGGATTTCGTATGCGGAATGTCCACGACATCCCATAGATCCTGATCAATCTGACTTGTTATCATCTTCAGCAGAAACATAACAGTGTCATGCAACACGGTATCAGATAAATTCACCATCAGCAATTCATGGTTCGAAAACTCACCCCCAACAATTCACCACGGGAAAATTCATCGCCATGACAAATTCACCTAAAGGAAAATTTGCCACCATCAATTCACTGCCAATGGCAAACTTTTAATGGAATGAATTTTCAGAATGGTAAATTTTCCTTAAAGTGAATTTGTCATAGTGGTGAATTTTCCCCCAATGAGTTGTTGTTGTGAATTTTCAGACAGTAAATTGCTGAAGGTGACTTTTCCTACAGCCATACAACACATATACATATAAAAATATCAGAAAAATCTCTGAAGTCAAGTCTGACCAACTCCTCGTTCTCAGAACATAGGAAAGCATTTTTCCCAAGATTTTGGAAAGTGCATGAATTTCCAGATTTCTTTTTCCACCATTGCTGCAAAGCAAAGCAAGAAAAAGAGTCTAATCATTTCACCTATATTTCGTTAAATTAATATCAAAATTGAAACTGAACCGTGCACCGTTAATCGAGACAAATGCTAACCTGTAATTTATCGTTGTTATTTGTATTAGACAAAAAAACTTTATTGCTATCCCTATCCGCACAAAGATTCTGGTTATTAAACTTTATGCATTTGATTACAACCTTTTGCATTTGACGACTATTACTAGAGGTTTCGCTATCTATGAGTGTTTTCGAACTTCTGCATCACCATGAGGAGGAAAAAAGCATTCAGAAGTTTCCTACTTAATAATACAACTCGATTCAAGAAAACAATAAACTCCTAATATCTCTTACTCTGCAATATAATTATGACCAAGTATTTGTCCTCCCAAAGTGCAAATGCTGTGTGTATGGATGCAACGAGGTGAGACGCATGTGTGTATTTGTAGAGAAAGAAAAGAAAGGATTGACGTGGGATCCAATTCTTATTTCTTTATTTCTTTCTTTTCTTCAGTTCCATTTAGCTCTTTAATGCTCCACTCATAATTATCAATGGATTCCACCTCATACAAATTGACCCTATTTCCATCCGACTGACCCTTTCGGCCTAAAATATAAGAAATTTCTTATCCATTTATAGAAGCCATGCAATTATTTATTCTACATAGATATCAATAGTGATATATTTTGATTTAGCGCAATAAAATAATATACAATATACAATATGCATATTATTAATTAGTAGAGTACAATGATAGTTACACACAATTGAGTACATGAAGATAAACAATGGATGACTTAGATTGTGTATATCACCTTGTTGTCCACCATGTCATCATGAAACTTCTCTAGATAGGTATTGGACATGGAAAGGTAAGATTAATTTTTTGATAAATATTACTAAAGTAATCTATCAAGTTATTGAATAAAATTAGATTTTAATTATTACTTTTATTACATATATTCTTTTGTTTATCTACCTCTATCCATATAAGATAACAATCAATTTTATCTCTAGATAGCTTCCATGTGTCAAGCTCTATAGGACCCTTTTATCATATTAAGGAGACTGCATAAGAAATGGGTAATTGATACATTTTATATTATAGATTGATGATTAAATTGGATAAGGATTAAGTTTATGTGGATACATCATATTGGAAAGAACAAGGTGGAAGAGCTTGGATATAGCACATGGTTGTAACATGAAGAGGTCATGGGTTTAAGATTTCATTAACTACATGTGAGATTTAAAAAAAAATAGTTTTCATGATATTTTTGTGTCCATAAAGTAGTCTCAACACTTTACTCTCCCAAATGTAGACATTTCTAAATGTAGACTGATGTAGGAGCATCTAGGGTGTAAGAGAAATTTTGCATACAGGGATGATTTATTTAAGGATGTGCAAACTTAATGTTTATGGTGTCTAGCATGGGTATTGGTCGACCATGTGTTAACACTACATGTGAAGCTTTGGAAACCATGTCGAGATGTATTATGATTAATTTGTATCCTAATTAAGGATTTATATATGGGTCACCTTCATTCCTATCCATCGTAGGAATGTTTAGGTGTTGACCTAATTTGAATTTTTAAGTGTAATGAATAGTTTTCAACCTTGGAGAAGGTTTCTGAGCTAAATTTTGATATAAATAAGAGTAATGTTGTTGTGAGATGCAAGAGAGAGAGAAGATAGATTGGAGATCCATGTTAGTGATGCAAATTTTAGCAAAGTAGTGCCAATTTCAAGTGTTGGATTCTTGATGGTAGTGAGCTAAAGGTGAATGAAAATTTTCATGTAAGGTTGCAAAAGTGTTGGAGCAATTGTGGTGGATTTCTTGTTGCATTGAGATTTTTTTTTATGTGTAACATTTCTCTTCTATATTCTTGTGTTGTTTCTATGTTAGTGAGCCCTGACTGTGAGCCTTTTTGGACAATGTGTCCTAATTTGGCACTGATCCCTTGTACCAGTTTTACAATTGCTTATATTGTGAGCTAGTCCTCATTATGGTTTTTCCTCCATTGGGAATCTGATGTACATCTAGTGTTCTCTTATGTATGGTGTTGTTATTTTAGTTTTGTTATATGCATTTCACATTTAATCACTTTAATAGAATAAGGGTTTAATGAATGCACATGGATTTGATTACTGTTGAGGGTTTTGATGTTTTAATTTTCTACAATGATTCACCCCTCTCTTAATTGTCTCATTCATTCAATATGCAAGAAATATAGGGAACATAAACTAAAATTTTGAGCCCTAAACACTTTTTGGGTGTTGTAGTTTATACACTAAACTTAGTAATATAAATGTAAGCACCTATTTATTCAAACTTAAGAACTTAACTAGATATTCAAAAATTGATAGATAACCTTACTTAGCTAGAATTTTGAAAATTATTATAGTAATCATGTTCAAAAGGGTATAATATATATTCCTCTATACTACTTAATTCCTTCCATTCTCACATAAAATCCTTATACATTGATATAGAACTCATACAAAGGTCTTACATATATTCATTTATTCTTTATTCACTTATATACATACACATTTATCTCTGCAAACTATGTCATTTATGTATCTTCCCCTATACATATATCTATGGGATGGGATGTGACCCATATATGCTATCCCTAGTCTAGATGGTATCTTTCAAATCTTAGGCTTCTTAAGTGATTTGTGGAAATATGTGGTATGTTTTCCCTAATGATGTCTTCAAATTTTGTTCTTCTTTATTACTAACATTTACTATAAAAGACAATTTATTAAAAGTTATGTAAAAAAATTGCAATTTATTTCTAAATTTTAATTCAATATATATATATATATAATCTACACACAAATTGTCACAAATCGCTAGCTTACATCATCTTCAAATTCTTAATGATTTAGCTTTTAAAGGTGTCATATGTAAAGATTTAGTTTAAAATTTTGATTTAAATTAGTTGCACTTATAGGATAAGTATCGTGGTATGTAACTAAGATAAATTGCCAACAAAAGGATGACCATGGGGCTTAGACATGCCATGGACTATGTATGGGTACAACCACTAAGAGCCACAAGAAGCATGACTAAAGTGGTTATCCATTAATCCATTCCTTTGAGCTGGATAATTAACCCTACTATAGGGGGAGGGTGAAAAATGTGCAACAATACAAGAATCATTCTCTCATTCTTTATAATAATGTAAATGGGTTGTCTATATTAAATTTAATGGATTGTACCAAAATATATAATAGAACATTTGAACATATCATGGATTTTGAAAATAAATAAAAATTATGGTCCATAGAATAAAAAAAGTAAAGCTAGATTTATGTCAATTTATCTAATAAAAAAAAACTCCACACAAAAACCACACTAAATCTAAGAAAACAAACTTGGAAAATTAGTCCATTCTACTAAGAGAATCATGTATTGAGAGAATAAGTACAAAATTATGTATTGAGAGAATATTTTAGGATAAAATTCTTGAAGAAGTCTTAATTCATATGTAAGAATCTTGATCTTGTGGAAGAAAATGAAATTGGTCTTAGGGGTTTTAATTTTTCTATAAAGAGGACAATGTGGATCGAGTAATCCCAAATGGACCAAATAAGATCTAGGAGGGAGTCCCTAAAAAAGAAGTAACTAAGAAAAATGTTCTATTTGGAACCCAAAATTGTATCCTTAATGATATTAAACTCACATTAATATTGAGTAGAAATGGATCAATATTGTATCTATCATCTAGCTATTATATAATAGGAAAATGTAAGTAAATATTGGAATAATCTTTTTATGGATTATAATTCTAGAATGGATTCTTAGAGTATCATATTTAGTACTTCCACCATGACTTGGTGCATATAATTATAATTCATCTTAAATAATATTTCATCATTATCCTCTCAAGCATGTTAGAATTGTGAAAAGCATGAGCCATAAGATTAATCAATGAAAAAAGACACCTTCTATACAAGAGAGATACAAACAATAATATGCAATATCATCAACAAGAAAAAGCTACAAAATGAACCATAAGAGTCTTCAAGGATATCAAGAGTCCTCAAATATTGTCAAAAGGTTATCAAAAGTATCATGAGGTTATGATAATACAATGAGGTTTGAGTGCTATATAGGAGCAACCCTAAATGATAAAGGGATTAGATCATGACAAGTGTCAACATATCATACAATAAGACAAAATGATCTAATAATAGCTCTCTATTTAACATAAAAAGGTACTCCTAAGTTTAGCTTAAGTGCATAAGAATAATTTAGACTAATAATCAACTAAATATTAATTAATTATTAGCTAATTCATGATTAATCTAACACCCCCCTTAAGATGAACTTAGGGTTTACCTAAAACCCTAAAAAGAGAATGTATGATGGGTCCTAGAAAAACAAGGTTTGGTGAGGCACTCATTTACAAACAATCTAATCTCTCACAACTAGAGAAAGGGAGAAAACCACATGGGAAAAAATCCTCTCCAAAAGAGAGAAAGGTGAATGGACTAAAAAAGCCTCCAAACCAAGGTGAAGGACTAAGAAGCCTCCAACCAAAAAATGTACCAGGAAAAAGAAATTGGCAGAACATCATTGAAGCACGAAGAAGCTGTAGACAAATATTGAAAGATGACTAATATAGTGATGAAATGAATGACCTCCAAAAATAGGAATACAAGAGTGTCCATATGGTAAATGCTCCATCTCACCAAAATTCATGGGTAACTAACAACTGATGTATTGATGAAGAATATCTCTAACATAAATCACATACACAAGCAAAGACACTCGACTCACTAACAATATTAATATATAATAAAAATGGTTGCATACAACTATAACAAAACTACATACATGTTGATTTTATTGACTTCGTAAACATACATACAATCTACATCATCTAATAGATTACAATTTTCTATAATACTACATAAATGGCTCTTTATGGCCTTTGGAGAATCTCCTCCAATCCAACATTCCTCTCCTTGGTAATTATTTAATCTACATTTTCTATATCATCTCTACATCTTCTAATTCTAGCTTCTAACTCTTCCATTTGATATCTCCATCTCTACACATTTCTAGATAAAAAAAACATTACAACAAGCTGCCCTTTATCCCATTCTTCTACACTCCATAAACAATTAAAACTTAGTATAATATGACACCTCTTCTTGGGTTCTCTTTTCTATCTTCTCATTCCCTCAAGAATTTGCATAAAGATAGCCTTCCATGAAGCATTTCCATCCCCTCTCCCTCACCATCTAAGGATGTGGCAAATTATCTCTTCTTTTTCACTTGATGTTTCAATTCTATCATAAGTGTTCAAATGTCTTCAACGTCCTTCTTTTCTTTGGAATTATTTTTATAGGAAATACAAATAAATATTCATCAACTAAACCTTATAATAATATATTTTAACATACAATCAAATTAGAAGAGAAAATACTCATGTGACTTTGCTTGGATTCGTCGAATTGTTGGAAAAATTAAATTTTTACATAAAGGTTATTTTCACATAAGAAAATCCCAAGGTTCACATAATGACCATAAAAATATCCCCACTAGGCCATTTTGTTTCATCCTTCATAAAATTTGAGATTTTAAATTTCTCATAAAATCACCAACACAAACTTCCAGCATTAAAATATCCTAAACGGTGAAATATTTGACCATGAAACCTTCTTCACATTTGGAAAAATGAAGTAAAGAATATTCCAATATAAATAATTTTACCTAGATCTTACAAATCTTCAGAAATAATTCTTTTTGTAAAACTACCTCTAGGGCCTTTAAAATGATGAATTGTAAAATTTCAATTTTTGGAATTTTGATTGAATACCCATGGTTTCCTGATGCTAAGAGATGATAAGAAACACAACATAAAACAAAAAAAAAACAATAAAACTAAAACTTAAAATAAAATATTTTTTGGTACATGTTGATCACACATGCACTCGAATGCTCCTACACCATGTATGTTGCATCCACCTAGTACATAGGAACAAGAACTAGATACATAGATCACTCCAAAAAATGAAACCAAGGAAGCATTAACACTAGTAGTAGAACCCCTATAATGCTAACAAGAGAGAGCCAAGATAGATCCACTAAAACTATGTGAAACCAAGAAGTGTAAGTAGGAGAAGCAAGAACATTTGAAAATTCACAAAAGATTACCTAAAAATAAAAGGGTGTGCAAACAAAGACACACACACATGATGCACAAATCACCATGATTCACTACTATTGTGGAAGACACACTCACTTGACAGAGCTATGATGGAAAAATAAAAAGGCCTACATCTTGACCCATGCCACTTTATATCATAGTGTGAGTAAAAAAGGGACAATATGATGTGAAAAATCCCCCAAAAGTATACACCAAAATGAAAATTTATATTAGTGTGTCTAAAAAATATAAATTACATGACAAAGATGTATACAATGTAAAAATAGAAAAAAATATTATATATATATATATAGAACAAAAAAATGAGTCATCCCACATAAATAAAAAGTTTCCAAGAGCAAAAACATCAAATAATTCACCAAAATGTGAAAACACAAAAAAATTGAATAAAATGCACCTAGATAAATATCTAGAAAATGTGAACAAATGTCTATGAAGAGATTTGAAAGATCATCACAATGTTGTTACAATTGTAGAAAAATGGTGTAGGTCAAAAGTTATGATCTCAAGAGTAAAAAATCACCACTAACTTAAAAAGGCCATATAATACACCAGTAACAAAAAATAGTGATGAAACCCACACTACTAGAAAGTTGGCAATGTGGACACTAGGAATGGATGCTTCACTTCCTTGTTCACAAAAAAAGATACAAAGAGAGGGATCTGATTTCACAATATTCACATTCAAGGCCACCATAGATATCTCAAACCAATAAAGGATGTGAGAGATCTAACTATAAGGTATCCTAGGAGATGATTGAGACAAGAAAGGGGTTGACCACCAAGTGTAAACTTGGAAAATACAAAATGTTTGAAAACATAATGTGATATGCAAAAATATCTAAAAATGCAAGTAGAATGTAACACAAAATAATGAAACTAGAAATGTACACCTGAGAAACTGAAGGAGGTAGGATGGAGGTCTAGAATCCTAAAAAATATGAGCTAACTAGGACTCATATGCTAGGCTGGGCGAATCAATCCAATTTCAGGTAAATTGTGCGGGAACAAGTTTCAGACAAATGGGTACTTAGATCTGAAATTTTTTTATTTAGGCCTGTACAGTGGGACTCATTTTCTAATAGTGGCAAATTAGTCCACTTCTAGATTTCTAGGAATTCAAAATGGGATTTGAGAGCTCTTAGTCTGCTCTGCTATTCTTGATACATATCTGGGTTTGAAACTACAAAATTCAGCCTGTAGTCCTTCTCCAAGGCTTGTTTGCAACTTTGACAACTTGATGACCACTTTTCCAATCTTTCTCCTTGATAAATCTACAACCTAGACTTGCAAATCACATGAAAAGAGAGGGGAAAAATGTTGTGGGTTTAGTGGATAGGGGTTTGTCTTGGTCAAACCCCTTGTTGGTAATTAAACAAGTTGAAACAAAAGAAAATATGAAAGGAGAATGATGAATGAACAAATAATGATTTTACAACTCACCAAACCCTAGCAATAAGGTGTTGCAAACATGTAAGTATTGGATTCAATGGATGTGGAATTGGAATTTTCTTGATGTTGATAGATCTTGAATGCAATGCTTGCTTGAATCACACAATCCTACATAAAAAATGTTAGCTCTAAAACAACATGATGCAAACAATCTTTGACATGATGATTGACATTTGAAGAAGCTCTTCAATGCTTGAAAATCTTCCCTTGAAATTTCTTGAATTCTCTTGTGAATGCTCAAATTCTCTTATGAACTCTTGCCCAAACCTAATGTGAATGTGTTATAAATTACAACATTAAATTAAGGCAATATTCCAAAATAACAAGGAGCACCCAAACATGTCAGAAAAAGTAGAAGGGTTACTTTTTCCATGACCATAGATAGAACTAGATTTTGAATGATATTCTATTTTTCCAATTTTAATATCATATGCCCAAATTATGGCCAAAAGAAAAAAAACACTTCTAGTGCTAAAGAGGGCTTGAAGGGGCCCCTACCTTATGACCATACCATTGACTCATGATGTTAGTGATATATTCCAAGAATATTTCCTCTACTATCAAAAAATGAATCTGACCCCTAGAAAAGCTAGTTGATAGAATATTCTTGGAGAAAATGGAATATTCCTTGTCACTACAAAGAAAATCTGGCCAAGGAAAACTGACCAAAAAATTGGGGAAAAGGGCGAAAAAATGGCCATGACACTAAGATGACACTAAGAAAATCAAAAAAGTTTCTAAGGAATAAAGTAACATTAGGGTTTGATAAATATGTCATTGGGCAACTTGAAGTGACCATTGATAGGGCCATGTGGCCTAACTAGACACTTGACCTACTGCAAGCTTGTCTCTAGGGTATTACATGTACCTTGAGCATAGTAAAGTAATAAATATGCCCCCAAATAGAAAAATAAGCTTGCACTTTTTATTTAAATTTTCTTTTAATTTTGAAAAAAATATAATTTAGAAAATCTCTGACCTCTACTTTTTGCTTTTTTTAATGGCATGTATAGGTTGTAGAGGGACTGTAAAACCCCTGTGCAAATTATTTTTGCCTCAAAAGCTTCCAACATTAATAATAAAAAAAATATAATCAAAACTCATTGAATCAACCTTTTGAACGTAACTATGAGGCTTTTTTCATGTCAAAATGTACCTAAAAGTTACCCACCTCAAAATTTTTTTAAAAACGTAATAAAGATCCCATATCTGGAGCTTGTAACCCTTGTTGAGGAAAAACCATCATAAATTGAGGAGGGTATGTGTAGGATCATGATGGGCCAAAAAGTAGCAATATGATGGGTATGTGGCTGACGAATTTTCTTTTACTCCAAATTGATGAAATGAAAAGGGTTTTTAAAGGAGATTATCAACTTTCCACCAATATTAATTATGCTTTACTTTGAATTTAATAAATAATTATTATTCATTTTCTATTTGAATTATGAATAAAGTCTTGATTGATAGGTTGATTGAAAAAAATCTATAGCTTTCAAATAGTATCACATTTTTTGAATCCAAACAATGCATCACATTGGGACATGAGTCCTCTACCTATATCTAAAATATTATAAAAAAATATTATCATTTTATTGTGGTTAGGGTGGTCAAACAACACCTACTTATTTTTTCCCTGAAATTTAAGTACTACTGCATTGAAATTTCAATTTTTCACCAAATAGATTTTATTTATTTTTAAATAAACCTAGTAGTTTAGAAACTAAATTTAATTTTCTATAGATTCTATTTTTACATATTTTTGAAATAATATACATAAATTATTCAAATTTTTATGTCAAGTTGCCTAACTTTGTTTTTTCTAATTTTTTTTCCATTTAAGGGCCTATTTTTTTCATGATGATCCTACACATATCGAGGAGTTCGTTAATCCGAGATTTCATAAGGTATGTGCAGGATCATGATGGGCCAAAAAGTAGCAATATAATAATGGGTATGTAATGCCAACTTTTTACCCAAAATCGATGAAGCGAAAAGGGTTTTAAAGGAGATTCTCATATTTCCACCAATATAAAATTATGCTTTACTTTGAATTTAATAAGTAATTATTATTCATTTTTTTCTATTCAAATTATGAGCTAAAGTCCTCATTTTATAGATGATTGAAAAACATCTATAACTTTCAAATGGTATCACATTTTTTTGAATCCAAAACATGCATCACATTCTATGCTTCACATACTATAGGATTAAAAAAAAATGAATTTCATGAAGTTTTGACCAAGTTAAGGTGGTTAGACATACGAGTTTTTATATATTTTTAAAAGTTGCAATAAAAATTCATAATTAATTATTTACTTGGAAAAAATTACAAAAAATATGCATCACAATAGGACATGAGTCCTCTACTTATATCTAAAATATTATAAAAAATATTATCATTTTATTGTGGTTAGGGTTGGTCGAGACACCTACTTCATATTTTTTCCTAAAATTTAAGTACTATTGCATTGAAATTTCAAATTTTCACCAAATCAATTTTTTTAAACAAACCTAGTAGTTTAGAAACTACATTCAATTTGCTACATATTCTATTCTTACATATTTTTGAAATAATATAGATAACTTATTCAAATTTTTACGTCAAGTTGCCTAACTCTGTTTTTTCTATTTTTTTGTCACTTAAGGACCCGTTTTTTTCATGATGATCCTATACATACCCCATACTAGTTTAGAATTATAAAAAATATGAGCAACATGAACTAACAATGAACAAAGACACCTTTCACGCAAGAGAGTTGCAAACATTAATATGCAATATTCTTAAAACAAGAAAAGCTACACAATGAACCTCAAGAGTCTTCAAGGAGATCAAGAGTCCTCAAAGGTTTTCAAAAGGTTATAAAAGGTATCATGAGGTTATGATAATACAATGAGGGTTGAGTGCTATATATGAGCAACCCTAAATGATAGAGGGATTAGATCATGACAAGTGTCAACATCTCATGCAATGAGACAAAATGATCTAATAATAGCTCTCTAGTTAGCATAACCAATAGCCTCTCTAATATTTTTAGGTTCATAAATTTAGAAATAAAAGAAAAAATGTAGTTGTAATCTAATAATGAATAACCAAACCTTCCTGGTTGCCACCTAACTCATGTAGATTCCTCAAAGGCTGAAGTTGAGGTTCTTCTTCAAAACTTTCAAAGTTGCTTGATCTCTCCTCATCATTAGGTCCAAGAGGCTCATACGTAGTTCATCTTTCTTCAGAGTATGTGGAATTTGAACTACCTCCTTATGTTTCTCCTCTTTCTCTAGCTATAGTTCAATAGTGGAAAGTTTCATCTCTCTAAAAATCACACTTATGCTATAGAGAACCTTCTAAGCTTTTGGATCCTAAAGCTTGTACCCTTTCACATTGACACCATAGTTGATAAAGATACAATTAACTATAGTGTTCTCCAACATTGACCTCTTCTCAATTGGAACATGAGCATAAACTTCACAACCAAATACTATGAGATGTATTATTGAAGGATTTTTTCTAGACCATGCCCCCATGGGTTCCTTTTGAACCAACATTTATGTATGATATCTATTGATCAAATAACATGCACTGGCTACTGCTTCAGCCCAAAACTTCTTCTCAAGGCTAGCATCACTCAACATACCCCTAGCCCTCTCCATCAATGTCCTGTTCATCCTCTTTGAAACTCCATTTTGTTGTGGAGTGTAAGGAGTTGTCTTATGTCTTTCAATCCTATGATTTTTATAGAAATTTTCAAAATCTATTGAACAAATCTCACCACCATTGTTAGTCCTAAAATACTTAATCTTTCTACTAGTTTCATTTTCTACCAAGGCCTTAAACTCCTTGAACTGAGTAAAGACTTTAGCTTTACTTCTGAGAAAATAAGTGAATGTCCTATTGTAATCATCTATAAAGGAAAAAAAATATACATATTTTTATAACAAAGGAACATTCATAGGACCAAAAAAAAAAAGAATGAACATAGTTCAAAACCCCCAAAAGACTTGTGAGAACTAGAGTAAAAGGAAATGTGGTGTTATTTTCCATAAAAATAATGTTCACAAAAGTCAAACTTGAGATTACAATCATCAAGGCCTTTAAAAATTCTCTTATTCTTTAGGGTTCTAAGACCCTTCTCACCAATGTGATCAATTAATTGGTGCCATAGCATTGTATTCTCTATAGGAAGCTTCATTTCAATGGAATGAACACCCTTAGGTACCCAAAATGTACAACCATCAGATGTAGCTACAACAGACTTCTTCACTGCATGATCTAATAGTGAGGATGCAAAATCCAAAGGTCTCTTCTTTGGTACATTAGAAGAAATATTGCACTAAACTGTGCATGCATCCAACTTGTACAAAGGGGAAACTCAAACACCCTTAGCCAATTCCATAGCTCCTCTTTTCATCTTGCATCCTCCACTAGAGAAAATAATTTTCACTCTAAATCATTCAATTTACTCACATAAAGCATGTTTCATGCCAAACTTGGGATATGCAAGACACCATCAATTCCCTTCACTCTTCCATTAGGAAATCTAATTTTGACTCTTCCATGACCAATGATCTTTAGGTGAGAGTCATCACCTAGGTACACCTTCCCACCATCATACTTTTCATGCTTTGAAAACTAACCTCTATGAGAGGTCATGTGAAAGGATGCACCTAAATCTATCAACCACACATATTTTGATGCATTGGTTTCTAATGATGCAATAAATTCTTCTAGTTTATCTTGAGATGATTTGTCAAATTCAAAATTAGATAAAGACTTATTTTTCTTTTTCTTCTCCTTCTTGCAATATTTTAAACATTGATCAATTTTTCCACAGCTCCAACATTTTTCCTTGGACTTCTTACTAGGAGATTTAGATCTCCATGAAGACATTGACTTATATTTCTTTTCCTTCTTTTTTCCTTTCTCCTTTGGTTTTCCATGAAAAATAAGGGACTCCTTCGCCATCTTAGAATACTTTCTTTGCATATCTTCAAATAACAATGAAGCAACCACCTCATCCATTTTAAAAGTTGTGTTTTCAATAACCATCACTAGGTGATCCCATGAGTGCAACAAAGAAAATAAGAGAAGCATGCAATGTTCTTCTTCATAAATCTTCTCTCCAACGGAATCCAATTAACAAATCAACATGTTAAAGGCATTTAGGTGGTCTTCCATACATCCTCCATCTTCCATCTTTAGAGAATACATCTTATTTCTCAAGAATAGCTTATTTTCTAGTGATTTAGCTTGATAAACATCTCCAAGTTCCTTCCACAAAGAAGCAACAACCTTCTCTTCATGAACATTCAAGAGAAAAAAATCAGCCAATCAAAGTCTAATGAGACCCTTGATTTTTTATCCATGAGCTCTCAGTCTTGTTGTTTCATGCCCAAAGGTTTGGTTCCATAAACAAAAACCCATAGATCATGATCTACAAGCATATCTTCCATCTTGAGCTTCTAAAGCTCAAATTTACCATCATTAAACTTCTCCATCTCAATCCTCCCAGATGTTCCTACCATCATTTTCTTGCAACAAGGTCATGAAATGCACTTCTAGAAAACTCCCATTGAAACAAAGATCAACTAAAAAATACCTTCTAACCCAACAAAGGAATCAAGGCTTCTTAAGCTCTAATTCCAATTGAAAGGAATTTGAGTGAGTGGAAATATCTTCCCACACTAATCTAAGTAAGGGAGAGTTATAAAAAAATCCTAACACCTTATACAATTATAGTAATAGAAACACATGGAGAGAAAGAAGGTAGAACAACAAGAACACATAAAACAATGACACCAAATATACATGGGGAAAACTCTTGTGGGTAAAAGTTGCCACCCTCTAAAAGCATAATACTATTATACTATTTGAAATAAGGATTACAATGCAACCCCAAGTACAAAGCTTCTTCAATAAGTGTTTCAAAAGAAAAACCTATTCTGGAGTGAATCTAGAAGCACTTCGTTACCTACAAACAAACTATGAATTCTACAATGAAAGGAATACAATATATAGAGAGATGCAATCTAGAGGAAGCATCTAGAAGAGGATGGGGGTCCAAATCCACATGGCACACTATCCCATGCCATATACATGCATTTGGACACTTGCACAATATTCCCTTACACCTCATACAACTTTCACAACATGCAATATCCTCTCCTCAGGCTTGGGTGCCCAAAATATGCTAATAATGACCTATGACAAATGCCTTACAACTATCATAAAATCTATCATAAATATACTATAAAATATGCCATAAGATCCATCATAAAATCTATTATAAAATCTATCATAAGTGACCAATTTTTTTGATTTGCTTACAACCTGTTATGATGCATCTTATAATTTATCATAATTAAAAAATTCCAAAGTTGGTTTCCTATGTCCACTTGGGATGATGATGTGCCATCCAGTCACATCCAACGGGGATACCACCTAGTCAGTGGGTCCCAATTTATGACATGATAATATAGACAATTAAAAAATCAAATAAATACAATAATACATTACATTAAACATGTTAGGACTCTAAAGTTGAAACACCTTAATCCCAATAGTTATTAGACAATATCCTTACAAGTATCTACTTGTAGAAATTTCTTTATAATTAGGTTTCTTTCCAATTAAGAATGTTTCCAGGTAAGTTTGTTTCCAAATAAGGTTACTTTCATTTGTCTTCTATACACAATTGATAGGAAAACTTAGAATATTTAACTACACATATAGTGCCAAGACCATTCAATAATTATGATTCCCTAGTTGATAAATTAAGTGTAACATGTCTAAGTTAGTGAGTTACTTAATAAGGAATCTTTTGGTCTATTATATTGTATGCATTCCTTCTCTACGTCAATTTATTGAATGTAGATGGAATTAGGCACTCCCATCCTACTCAATTGTTTATTTTATGGCTCTTATACTATCTATTAGCCTCCAATCATCCATTTAATCTTTGCTAATATTATTCCATCTATTTCAAGAGAAATTTTTTTTTTTCTAACTTGAGCATCCTCCCAAGGTGACATTGCCATTTCATCATTTGATTCAATTCTAAAAATTCAATTTGATATTTTGAATCCAAAATATATCCAAGAATCACATCCTTCAAATTTAATCATCCAATTAATCTAACAATTTGATCAATCTTATCAATCCAACCAATTATCCATTAACCTTTGGTTCTTGGATCATTATCTCTCACCAATACATCATCACACCATATGTCCATATCTATTTTCTTTAAAAAGTATTACTAATTCTAGTCACAACACCATTCTAAAGAGGGGGAAAATATGAACATTGAAAACACACATACACTAATTTTTGTAACACCATCTCATGTTAAAATTCAACACTTACCACATCTTTAATTTATTAAAATAATAATTATTTCCCTAAAATTATTACTTCATGTATTGTAGAAAGATGTCATTGTTTACATTTTCACACC
Organism: Sequoia sempervirens; assembly: GCA_007258455.2. Taxonomy (NCBI): domain Eukaryota; kingdom Viridiplantae; phylum Streptophyta; class Pinopsida; order Cupressales; family Cupressaceae; genus Sequoia; species Sequoia sempervirens. The sequence goes on along the minus strand of VDFB02119342.1, from coordinate 1,993 downwards.
TAATTTGGGAATAATTAATGTTAAAATGAACCTAATGTCACCTTGATATAGTGTTGTAATGTGTTTTATGCATTCAAATTGGGTTTAAAGAGTCCTTTTAAACTAAATGAACCTAACTTTTCCTTAATTTAGTGTTGTAAAGTGTATTCATTTACACCTTCATATTAAATTTAGGGCCCTTGTAAACTAAATGGGATGAATGGTGCCTTAATTAGGGTGTTGTAAAGTGTATCCTATAACTTTCACACTAATCTAGGGTTTCATTAATGAACTAGGCTTCTTTATGCCTTATTTTGCCTTATTTTGCATCCACAAGCCTTAATTAATGCATCTTTCTAAGGATAATCCCAAAATTTACCAGCATCCAATCATAATTCATGCTTTTAGATTCTATGGCCCAAATTTAGTGATCTGGGACTCATACACCACCTTGGGAATATTCCCTCCTAAGTTTGAGGGCCCCGATCTTGATTTCACATCAATCTAAGCATTTCTTAAAAAATGTGTCCCAAACCCCAACCTAATGGGACTCATAGGCCACAACTAGCATATGAGTCATGTGTGGCTTAAACCTAAATTAGATTCAAATTATTGGTGGGATTTTATCCTCCTAGATTTGATGTCGGCCTGTAATGTTGTAATTTCAAGAAATTTGGCATAAACAAGTACTAGCAGTCGCATGCACATGCATGCAACAATCAACTGATAGGGGTCCACCAAAAATGGCTATTCAATGGGAAGTAAGGAAAAAAATTGTTTTCAAAGTGCAATGTGAAATATAAATAATGAGCAATATTTGTAATTGTTTGATTGAGTCAAGAAAGGGAAAGCATGTTAATAAGCCAGTATGCAATAACGTGAGGTTAGTTTATAGTAGGATATGAATCTTATGATTTTTGGATTTTACCTAGGATAAAATAGGTGGAGTAGATCATAATGAAGAGAGATATTGGAAAATGAATTTATATATTCTTATGGATAATTATATGGATAGATCAAGCATATCAATACATATGTATTAAACTTAAAGTGAAGCTATGTGTGCATTGAAAGATACCAATTTGAATCACCTAACTTGAACATATTATAAAGCACTTAATTTTGGTGAGGAGATTATTTTATATGTCTTCATTTAATTGGAGCATTGTAAAGCATTTTAAACCCCATGTTATAGTCCACTTCTCCTTTCTTATTTCACATGCAATGCATGCGACATTAAGAACCATTTGCATAAAAAGAAAAAAAAATCTTTGTGTTTCCACATCAAAATTTATTAGTTGGAAATTGATTATGAAAATGTAAAATAAAACCATAGGTCGTGTTCATTATTTGCAATGTATCCATTAATTGTAATTTTAAGCAATTAAAATCATTAATAACTTTTTTCTTATTAATATGGAATATTTAATAATTTTAATTACAGTAGTTATTTGAAATTGATTTTAATTAATAATCTTAGGAATCCATAGTAAATTAATTCTCAACAAGAACTATTTTTTAATAAATTTATTCTTAAAAAATTATAATTGGAAAATTAAATAAAATTTTAAAATTTAAATAATTAATTTTGTTAATAATAATAATTTATCTCTAAAATTTAAGATATAATATAATTTTATCTCTATTTTAGTTTTATATATTAGACCTATATGTATATCTATATTTGATGTTTTTGTCTAGGTTAATCAATCAATTGATTGATTATTATTTAATTATCTTAAGATACGTATCGATACAAATGCATGACAAACTTGAAGTTGTGGATTAAATGATATTTATGAAAAGTATGGAGCATTAAAGGATTCTCCTTTTTTAAAGAGTTATTAGTCATGCCTTTAATTACTAATATTGAATAAAAAATTATTCTTTAAAAAATTTTGTTGATAAGTTTTGGTATGACATATTTATTGCAATGCTTATGTGGTACTAGATAATTTATTATGTTGATGTTATTTATATTATGATTATTTTTTATTTGAATATTAGTTAGATG